>WWNC01000040.1:12180000-12269177 GCA_011125475.1 Melanerpes aurifrons
CCCCACCCCTCAGGTATTGATAGACATTGATCAGATGCCTCTCAGCCTTCTCTTCTCCAGACTAAACAGCCCCAGGGCTCTCAGTCTCTCTTCACAGGGAAGATGCTCAAGTCCCCTAAGCATCCTCAGGGCTCTCACTTGGCCTCTCTCCAGTAGGTCTCTGTCTCTCTTGAACTGGGGAGCCCAGAACTGGACACAGTATTCCAGCTGTGGTCTCACCAGGGCAGAGTGGAGGGGGAGGAGAACCTCCCCAGCCCTGCTGGCCACACTTGTCTTGCTGCACCCCAGGATCCCATTGGCTCTCTTGGCCCCCAGGGCACATTGCTGTCCCATGCAGACCTTGCTGCCCATCAGCACTCCAAGGTCTTTCTCCATGGAGCTACTCTCCAGCAGGGCAGCCTCTAACCTGTCCTGGTGCCTGCTGTTGTTCCTCCCCAGCTGCAGGACCCTGCACTTGTCCTTACTGAACTTCATGAGGTTTGCCTACACCTTGAGACTGGTTGGGGTGCTTGGTGCCATGGTTTAGTTGATCAGATGGTGTTGGGTGATAGGTTGGACTTGATGATCTCAAAGGTCTTTTCCAACCTGGTTAATTCTATTCTTTCTATTCTATTCTATTTCTATTCTACTTCTATTCTATTCTATTCTATTCTATTCTATTCTATTCTATTCTATTCTATTCTATTCTATTCTATTCTATTCTATTCTATTCTATTCCATTCCATTCCATTCCATTCCATTCCATTCTATTCTACTCCTATTTTATTCTATTTTATTCTATTCTATTCCATTCTATTCTATTCCATTCTATTCCATCTATTCTACTGAGCAAGCTGTTGTAGTAGGTATCCTTGCTTGTGTCATAACACAGGAACTAGATGATCTTGAAGGTCTCTTCCCACCCAAGCCAGTCTATGATTCTGTGACTCTGTGGTTCATCATGGTCCCATTCTTACAGGGCTGACAGTAAATTCAGAGGTTTAATAGAAGCCTGGACTGCAGGAGCAGAGGGGCCCTCACCCAGCACCACAATGTTTCCTCTCAGAGAGAAGAGGAAAAGTGTCTTGTTCTTCACAGTGCAAAAGCAAAAAGCTTGCAAAGCCTTCTGCTGCGAAGCCAGGCAGAGCACCCTGGGCTGTGTGTGCAGAAGGGGAGGGAGCTCTCCAGCACCGCTGCTAAGCGTACAGAGCGGAATTTATGCGCATCCCTAACGAGTGTACCTTGCTCATTCCCTTTAAATAGACGGCCCAGGGGCCTTCTTTCAACCCCCCTGTCCCCCTCTGCCTTTGAACCGAGCCCATTTGTGCTCCGGCAGCTGCGTGAGCACATTGTCAAGCAATAGTGACATCAAGTGGCGCAGCTCAGCTGGCGGCCGGCGCTGCCGTTCCCCCTGCGCATCCCAAGGGCAGCTATCGATCGTCATCAATCCTTTGTGTACACAGATCTGAAATAAATCCACTCCCAGACATTTATCCTGTGCAGGGTATTGCTCATCAGCTTGATTTAACTTATGTTTATGGGTGGCTACAGCATGATTTACAAGGGACCTTCCAGCTTCTCAGTGTGTGGCAGTTTAAAAGTTCTCTGTCAGAAGTATACCTGTATGAGCCTGGCAGGAAGAAGATTGAGAGCCACCTTCCTCCATCTGATCTATAGCAGGGGCAGACCAATGCAGCAGGAATGAGGGTTATTTATTGCTTGCATTTCTCTGAGTGCCTGGTATCCAGCAGCAGAGATCAGGGCTTTGTTGCGCTCGATACTGCAAACACAGGAGGAAAGATGTTCCCAGCACCGAGAGGCCTTGTAGTGTCCCTGGTGAGAAATGAGAAGGGGAGAAGCAGGCAGCAGGTAGGAGAGCACAAGACTGTGAAGAGGCAAAAGCAACATAGCAATGCAGCCCTGGCCCACCAGCTTCCTAAGCAACAAGAGGGAGGCATCAATCCCTCTTTTATAGCTACACAACCCCCTGGTTTTACCAGCT
Organism: Melanerpes aurifrons; assembly: GCA_011125475.1. Lineage (NCBI taxonomy): Eukaryota > Metazoa > Chordata > Aves > Piciformes > Picidae > Melanerpes > Melanerpes aurifrons. Next base: position 12,181,982 of record WWNC01000040.1, read on the forward strand.
GGAGGTTGGATGAAGGTATGGCAAACCAGAAGGGAAAATCAATGAAGGCAATTGTGGTGGCAAAACCACCACTGCTGGACTGCTGATGAAGGTTGGATGAAGGGATCAAATCAATCCAAAGGCAATTGTGGTGGCAAACCACCACTGCTGGAGGTTGACTGCCAGCCAAGGGATCAAATCAATCCAAAGGCAATTGTGGTGGCAAAACCACCACTGCTGGAGGTTGGATGAAGGTATGGCAATACTGCCAGAAGGGATCAAATCAATCCAAAGGCAATTGTGGTGGCAAAACCACCATTGCTGGATGAAGGCATCTGAGGATGGCACAATACTGCCAGAAGGGATCAAATAAATCCAAGGTTTAACCATTGCCTGGGTTGGATGAAGGTATCTGAGGATGGGACACTCTGCCAGAAGAATCACAGAATCACAGTATCACCAAGGTTGGAAGAGGCCTCAAAGATCATCAATCCAAGGTTCAATCGTTGCCTGGGTTGGATGAAGGTATCTGAGGATGGCACGAACTGCCAGAAGGGATCAAATAAATCCAAGGTTCAACCATTGCCTGGACCCACAGCCAAACCTTCTTTTCCCTGGTGACACCTGCAATGGCAGATCCACCTCTGCTTCTCCAGAACAGCAGCTGGAAAGGTTAAGCTTGGGGTCCAGTTGCTTTAGGTTCAGCTCCCCCTTGCTCTGCCCCAGTGAGACCACACATGGAATACTGTGTCCAGTTTTGGGCTCCACAGTTCAAGAGGGACTGGGATCTGCTGGAGAGAGTCCCGCTGGAGAGCTATGAGCATGGCAAAGGGACTTGAACACCTCTATGAAGAAAGGTTGAGAGACCTGGGGACTTTTAGTCTGGAGAGGAGAAGGCTGAGGGGGATCTGATCAATGTCTATAAAGACCTGTGAGTGGGTGTCAAGATGATGGTGCCAGGATCTTTTCAGTGGTGCTCAAAGGGACAGGACAAGGAACAGCAGGTACAAGCTTGAACATAGAAGATTTCACTTCAATGTGAGAAGAAACTTCTTTATTGTGAGGGTGCTGGAGCCCTGGAGCAGGCTGCCCAGAGAGGTTGTGGAGTATCCCTCTCTGGAGCCTTTCCAAACCCACCTGGATGTGTTCCTGTGTGACCTGCCCTGGGTGCTGCTGCTCTGGCAGGGGGTTTGGACTCAATGATCTCCAGAGGTCCATTCCAGCCGCTACCATTCTGTGATTCTGTGAAAGGAGTTGCTTAGCAGACAGTGGCTGCAGTGCACACATTTTCCTCTAAATCTCAGCCTTTATGAGCCCTGGCAGCTTGAACACATGTCCTGAGTCCCTTCGGAGAGAGCGCTCAGCAGGGCGTGCGAGCAGGCTGAGCATATGCTGGTGCATGAGCTGGAGGTGGTGGTGCAGGAAATAGGCAGGGGAGTGCTTTCCTCCACACTCCTCCACCACTGACTCTGGGGGTGTAAATGAGGTGTGCTTACCATATTTTCAGGGGTAGTTTTGGGTTTCAGCAGCAGCAGACGTGATTGCCAAGCAAACCGGGGAAACTGCTGAGCATGGCGGCTTACACCCAGTGGGGTAAGATCATGGAAGACACAAGAGAAGATGCTTCCAAAGGATGAATAAAGGTGGTAAGAAGGAGAAAGGTGTATCATCAGGGATGCTGTTGTCTTCCACATGGTGTCTTCCACAGCCATATGACTGCACAGCCTCTCCAGTCTGGCTGCAGCTGTCAAGCCCTCAAGCTAGCCATGGGGCACATACCCAAGCCCCTGGCTGCCAGCAGGTGCTGAAGCCTGTGCAGTGCACCTCCAGGGCTGTTGCTAGTCATGCTGACAACTGCCAGCCAGCACTCATTCTTCCTCTCATGCTAAAAATCACACCTTCAGTTTGCTGAGGAGATACATCCATGGCACCACCTGGTTCCTCTGCATCAGAACCACAGTATGAGGAGTAAAACATGAGTAAAACATAAAGGGCTGGGCTGTCCATGGTCTTGTTCTATACTTATTTCCTACTTCCTAATGTTTTGTTCCATGTTTCTTTCCTATTTCCTAGTGTTTAAATAGCCAGGTTCCCATTTTCTTCCACTGAGCAGCTAGCTGGTTTACATGCCAGCACCTGCTGGTAGATCCCTTCTATGGGCTCCTGAGGCCCCAGGCCCAGCTGAACAAACCAGGAGTGTCTGATGGCACAGCAACATGCCTCACACCCAGAGTGACCTGTGTGGCATAGGCATACAAGAGTTGGAGCTGTTCAGCCTGGAGAAGAGAAGGCTCTGGGGGAGACCTTAGAGCAGCTTTCCAGTACCTGAAGAGGGCTGCAGGAGAGCTGGTGAGGAACTTGTGAGAAGGACTGGGAGTGACAGGATGAGGTTGAAAGGACTGAGGCTGGAGGAGGGGAGATTTAGACTGGATATGAGGAAGAAATTCTTTCCAGTGAGGGTGGTGAGACACTGGCACAGGCTGCCCAGGGAGGTTCTGGATGTTCCCTCCCTGGAGGTGTTCAAGGCCAGGCTGGATGAGGCCTCGAGCAGCCTGGGCTGGAGGGAGGTGTCCCTGCTCATTTCAACTCTACTATTACCTGGGAAGGCTGGACCAGATGGTCCTTGTGGTCCCTTCCAACCTGGCACTCTGTGATTTTGTTGGACAAACTGTTCATAAGAAATGAAGTAGAGAGGATATGAAGGTTAGAATACCATTGACCTTACACTGATACCCACTCTTACAGGAAGCTGGAAACTAAACACCACCAGTGAACACAGACCTCAGCTGTGCTGCAGTGAAGATTGGATCTTCAATGACCAGGCTGCTGGTAATGTGCATGGACTACTGGGGAAGGACAGGGAGAGCTGATGTCCTTTAACTGGATAGGTGCAGTGGCTGGATGCACACAGCCTGCTCTACACAACCTGACACTGCTGGGGAGACACTGGCACAGGTTGCCTAGGGAGGCTGTGGGTGCTTCTTCCCTGGAAGGTGCTCAAGGCCAGGCTGGATGAGCCCTTCAGCAAGCTGGGCTGCTGAGAGGTGTCCCTGCCCATGGCAGGGGGTTGGAACTAGATGATCCTTGTGGTTCCTTCCAACCCTGACTGATACTATGATACTACTATGATATTGGAGCAGTCATCAATCATTGCCCTAACAACTGCAGGGCCACCAGGCCCCCCCGGCCTTTGTTGTCACCACCACCATCACCCAATGTGCACCATGAGCACTCACCAGAGATGAGAGGAGGATCCTCAGCCCAGATGGGCTCAGCTTAGGGCTTCTGCATTTCCTGGAGGGGATTAAAAAGGGGACTTTTAAGGTCCCTGGAACTGGATGACACTTAAGGACCCTTCCAACCCGAACTATTCTATGATTCTAAGCAGGGTACACAGCACCACGGCAGAGGGGAAAAGAGGCTGTGGAGCTGGGAGACCCAGATGCTGGGCCCCACTAGCCCAACCCTGGTTGTTGCTGAGGACAGGTGCAAGTGAGAGAACATGTTCCTGGTGATTAGCTATTCAGCATGTGTGCTGCAGCAGTCATTAGCCTCCTGTTTAACGAGAGTTATTCACGTAAGGAGCAGAGGCAACGCTGTGTGCCGTCTGTGAACACTCACACCGGGAATAATGAAGAGTGAGCAGCCACAGCCAGCCTCTCCCTGGGCTCAGAGGCTTTGCCCAAGCTGCTCCACAAACATTTAGGAACTGTGCTCCCACTGACACAAAATGGATCTTGTAGAGGGATATCTGATGCTTGCACAGAGGGAAAAAGAGACACCAAAAAAATACAGAATCACAGAATCACCAAGGGTGGAAGAGACCTCAGACCACAGACCTCATGACTAAACCATGGCACCAAGTGCCACATCCAATCCCTATTTGAACACCAGGGATGAGGACTCCACCACCTCCCTGGGCAGCACATCCCAAGGGCCAATATCTCTTGCTGGGAAGAACTTTCTCCTCACCTCCAGCCTAAACCTCCCCTGGGGAGAAAGTTCTTCCCAGAGAGAGTTGTTGGCCGTTAGAATGTGCTGCCCAGGGAGGTGGTGGAGTCCCCATCCCAGAAGGTGTTCAAAAAGGATTGGATGTGGCACTTGGAGCCATGGTTTAGTAGTCATGAGGTGCTGGGTGACAGGTTGGACTCAATGATCTGCAGATGTTGAGTTGCTTGAACATGTCCAGAGAAGGGCAACAAAGCTGGGGAGGGGTCTGGAGCACAGACCTGGGAGGAGAGGCTGAGGGAGCTGGGGTTGCTTAGCCTGGAGAAGAGGAGGCTCAGGAGAGACCTTCTTGCTCTCTATAACTCCCTGAAGGGAGGTTGTAGCCAGGTGGGGGTTGGTCTCTTCTCCCAGGCAAGCTGCAGCAGAACAAGAGGACACAGTCTCAAGCTGTGCCAGGGGAGGTTTAGGTTGGATGTTAGGAAGAAATTCTTCATAGAGAGAGAGATTGGCCATTGGGATGTGCTGCCCAGGGAGGTGGTGGAGTCCCCAGCACTGGAGGTGTTTAAGAGGAGCCTGGATGAGGCCCTTGGTGCCATGGTTTAGTTGATTAGATGGTGCTGGGTGATAGGTTGGACTTGATGATCTCTGAGATCTTTTCCAACCTGGTTAATTCTGCATCCTACAGCTAACCTGCCTTTCTTTCTTTAATCTTTGAGGTCTTTTCCACCCTTGGTGATTCTATGATTCTACCTGGGAGAAGGGAGGTGGGGAGGAGGCTGCTAGCAGCCCCTCTGGGCTGCCCAGGGCGTTACTCCTGATTGTTAAATTGTAAGGCTAGGCATATATATATTTTATGTATGTCTTATCACCTTATGTGGTTTCATATTTTGTTCATTTTTGGGCAAACAGGACTTCATTTTGCTGCCATACTTTCTGAGCTAGCCTGGTGATTTATTCTGGTGGTAACTCTCCATAAAGGGGGTGAGTCTCCAATTGCTGGGGAAGAGGAGGGCAAATCCTAGCCCTGGAACATATGTGTGGAGATTCATGGAGTCATAGAAAGGTTTGGGTTGGAAGGGATCTTAGAGATCATCCAGTTCCAACCCCCTGCCATGGACAGGGACACCTCCCACTAGACCAAATTGTCCAAGACCTCATCAACCTGGCCTTGAACACCTCCAGGGAGGGGACATCCACAACTTCCCTGGAAAACCTGTTCCAATGTCTCACCACCCTCACCCACACATTTAGCACCAGAACAAGGGGACACAGTCTCAAGCTGTGCCAGGGGAAGTTTAGGCTGGCTGTGAGGAGAAAGTTCTTCAAAGAGAGAGTTGTTGGCCATTGGGATGTGCTGCCCAGGGAGGTGGTGGAGTCCCCATGCCTGGAGTTGTTCAAGAGGGGATTGGATGTGGCACTTGGTGCCATGGTTTAGTAGTCATGAGGTGTTGGGTGACAGGTTGGACTTGATGATCTTTGAGGTCTCTTCCAACCTTAGTGATACTGTGATACTGTGACAGGTTGGACTTGATGACCTTTGAGCTCTTTTCCAACCTTACTGATTCTATGACTCTATGAGTAGAATTTCTCTCTAATCCTCCCTTGGATCTACAACATCTTGGTGCAATACAACTTTATCTACACACCACCCTTTGCTGTTGTTGTTCTGGCTTCTTGCAGTTTTCTAGGCAGCAGCACTACTGAAATAATCTCCACTGACAGCAGACTGTTAAGTGGAGGCAGAGTGAAAAAGTAGGACAAGGCTGAAGCCACACAGGAGCTGGTTCACCCTTCTGGGCTCTGCGGGGAGAGATGTTCCTTCCTGGAGCAAGCTCTCCAAATAGGATGCAGGGACAATGCAAAATGAATGGAGATGGCCAGGCACAGACTCACTCCATCAGTGGGCTCTGTCAGGGGCTGACATTCATTCCAGCTTTCTCATGTTAGGTTGTCATGTCCTGTTGCATTCTGTGCTCCACCCAGAAATGAGAGGTGGCAGGAGGAGCAGAGTGCTGAGGCAGCTAGCAAGGAAGATTACATGGGCTGGAAATTCTCTCTTACAAAGCAAGATCAGACTAAAGCTGGCTGTGTCTCCTGATTCTTGCACTAGTGACAGGGAGGCTGGGCAGGTAGGCAGGGGCTGTGCAGGAACTCCTTGGATAGCAGCTTGAAAACTGCTCCAAATGGCTTAGGGCAGCTGCTGAGGAGAAACTAAAGTGTAAGGCTTTCAAAGCAATCCAAACCCTAAGAGAGGCTGAAATCAGAATCATAGAATGGTCCAGGTTGGAAGGGACCTCCAAGGGTCATCCAGTCCAACCCCCTGCAGTCAGCAGGGATATCCCCAACTAGATCAGGTTGTCCAAAGCCTCACTGAGCCTCACCTTGAGTATCTCCAGGGACAAGGCCTCAAGTACCTCCCTGGTCAGCCTGTTCCAGTGTTCCACCACCCTCACAGTGAAGAACTTGGTCCTAATATCCAATCTAAATCTGCTTTCTCCTGCTTAAAGCCATTGCCCCTGGTCCTGTCCCTGCAGCCTTGGCAAACAGTCTCTCCCCATCATAGCATCATAGTGTCAGTGAGGGTTGGAAGGGACCACAAGGATCAGCCAGTTCCAACCTCCCTGCCATGGGCAGGGACACCCACACTAGATCAGCCTGCCCAGAGCCTCATCCAGCCTGGGCTTAAACACCTCCAGGGACAGGGCCTCAACCACCTCCCTGCACAACCCATTCCAGGGCTTCACCACTCTCCTGGGGAAGAACTTCCTCCTCCCCTCCAGCCTGAATCTCCCCACCTCCAGCTTCATTCCATTCCCCCTAGTCCTAGCACTGCCTGAGATCCTGAGCAGTCCCTCCCCAGCCTTCTTGGAGCCCCCTTCAGATCCTGGAAGGCCACAATGAGGTCACCTGGGAGCCTTCTCTTCTCCAGACTGAACAGCCCCAACTCCTTCAGTCTGTCCTCATAGGAGAGGTGCATCATTCTCATTGGAGGTGCTGGAAGGTGTCCAGAGAAGGGCCACAAGGATGAGCAGAGGGCTGGAGCTGCTCTGCTATGAGGACAGACTGAGGGAGTTGGGGTTGTGCAGGCTAGAGAAGAGAAGGCTCTGAGGAGACCTAATTGTGGCCTTCCAGGATCTGCAGGGGGCTCCAAGAAAGGTGGGGAGGGACTTTGGAGGGTGTCAGGGAGGGATAGGACTGGGGGGAATGGAGCAAAACTAGAAGTGGGGAGATTGAGATTGGATGTCAGGAAGAAGTTGTTGCCCATGAGGGTGGTGAGAGCCTGGCACAGGCTGCCCAGGGAGGTGGTGGAAACCTCCTGCCTGGAGGTGTTTGCAGCCAGGCTGGATGTGGCTGTGAGCAACCTGCTGTGGTGTGAGGTGTCCCTGCCAATGCAGGGGGCTTGGAACTGGCTGAGCCTTGAGGTCCCTTCCAACCCTGACAATTCTCTGATTCTATGACTCTATGATTTCATTTCATGTTGCTGTGTTTTGTCAGCACACCTTTTGGTCCACTTTACTCCACAGTGCTGTGTTTGAGGTTTGGCTTGGCTGTTGTGGGATTTTTTGTGCAGAGGAGCCATGGGTAGTGCTGCAGGAAAATCTCCGTACTGTGTTAAATAGAGGAGAGTGGGGGAGGGGTTGGAGAGAAATCCTTCCAGATGTAAAGCAAAATGGAGTAATTCACTTTTCTACCAAGTGGCAAAAGCTGATGGACTTCCACCCAGTTTGCCTGAGGCAAGGAGCATTCCATTCAAATAAAATACCTTTGGTTAGAGCAAATTAAATGTTCCCAGGGAGGAATTGCTTGTGGTCAAAGGTGAAGCCACTTGCCTTGCCCACATGTTTTCAATCTCCCTGACCTCTGCCATCTACAAAGCTCAGATGTGCAAAGGGGGAGGAAGGAGCTCAGGAGAGGTTGGGAAGGATGAAAACCACAAAGCAAATAAAATGCAAAGAAGTCCATGAAGGATCTGCACAGCACAGATGTAAACTCCCTGTGCTGAAAGAGGGAAAGAGAGGCCATCCAGAAGGACCTGGACAGGCTGCAGAGGTGGGCACAAGCCAACCTCAGGAGGTTCAACAAGACCAAGGGCAGGGTCCTGCAGCTGGGTGGAGGCAACCCCAGGCACAAATGCAGGCTGGGCAGGGACTGGCTGGAAAGCAGCCCTGAGGAGAGAGCCTTGGGGGTGCTGGGGGAGGGGACGCTCCCCAGGAGCTCTCAGTCTGCACTTGCAGCCCAGAAAGCCAATCAGCTCCTGGGCTGCAGCAGGAGAAGTGTGGCCAGCAGGGCAAGGGAGGTGATTCTCCCCCTCTGCTCAGCTCTGGGGAGACCCCACCTGGAGTCCTGCCTCCAGTGCTGGAGCCCCTATGACAAGAGGGATGTGGAGGTGCTGGAAGGTGTCCAGAGCAGGGCCAGGAGGATGAGCAGAGGGCTGGAGCTGTTCTGCTGTGAGGACAGACTGAAGGAGTTGGGGCTGTTCAGTCTGGAGAAGAGAAGGCTCCCAGGTGACCTCATTGTGGCCTTCCAGGATCTGAAGGGGGCTCTGTCACGGTCCGGAGACATTAGATGTCTCGGTCCGGAGACACAGTTCTTTTAAATATTCCCGTGTTGTGAAATTAAAGGCACAAACGAGGCCAAAGTATCAACAGCTAGGCTATTTATTACATAAATAAAGTGGACATAAGAAGGGAGAGGGAGAAAAGAGAGAGAGAGAAAAGTGGACATAAGAAGGGAGAGGGAGAAGAAGGGAGAGGGAGAGAGGGACGAGAGATAGAAGAGGAAAGGAATTATATTACCACACCCCTCATCCCCCCCAAGACAGTTTGAGTCTGTGGAGGAAAGGTGCTGCAGGAGATGTTGGGTTTGTAGAGAAACCGTGGTGAGGCTTTTGCTGGAGAACAGCTGTGGTCCTCTGGGGAGATGCTGGGTTGATACAGGAATGGTGCTGAGAGAAAGGGTGCTGAGGATTTGGCTGGAGCTGAGGTCCTCCGGGCAGCTTCTTTTCTCCGGAGCAGCATCGTCCCGGCTTTCCCTTCTCAGCGGCATGCTCCGTCTCCTGTGTTTTCCTTCATCTCCGTTTTTCTCCCCGTTTTTCTCCTCTGTTTCTCTCCTCTGTTTCTCTCTACAAACCAGTAGTTGCTCCAGTCTTTTATACAGTTTTTAGTCCTTAGGTATGTAGTCAAATATTGTCCCTCAGGAATTCCAGGAAATCTGTGTGTTTGGGCAAGAACCTGGCTGGAGGGGGAAATATGTCTACCGTCTCCATCCAGACAAGGTTCAGGAAACAGGTGGAGATTATCTTGCCCTAAAGGGTGATGGCTGGGTCCTTGGGTCCATTGTTGGAAGTCCCATGTTATCACGCAAGCTGATTTGGATTGGGGACAGGATTCTTTCCACCTTCTTTCCAGTGGCTCTGCTATCACTTTAGATGTAGAGAGAGGTATTCTTCACAGGCTCCAAGAAGGCTGGGGAGGGACTGCTCAGGATCTCAGGCAGTGCTAGGACTAGGGGGAATGGAATGAAGCTGGAGGTGGGGAGATTCAGGCTGGATGTGAGGAGGAAGTTCTTCCCCAGGAGAGTGGTGAAGCCCTGGAATGGGTTGTGCAGGGAGGTGGTTGGGGCCCTGTCCCTGGAGGTGTTTAAGGCCAGGCTGGATGAGGCTCTGGGCAGCCTGACCTAGTGTGGGGTGTCCCTGCCCATGGCAGGGGTTGGAACTAGCTGATCCTTGTGGTCCCTTCCAACCCTGACTGATTCTATGATACTATGATACTAAAGTTGTGAGGAGTTCCTCTGTGATCCTTCTCTAGGTGATGAAAGACCTGGAAGATCTTGGCCATAGAGCAGTGTGGGCTTGGTTTGTTCTCATCAGATGGAAGAGCAAGAGTCACCCTTAAGCTGTTGTGGCAGGGATGTGTGGGGCTGATCATGAGCATGGCTCCAGGGATGGGCATCATGAAGAAGAAGAAGAGGAAGTGAAAGACTTTGTGCTGAGCCAGAGCCCTGTTTCAAACACTGAGGGGCACTGAACGTGCTCTGCCTGCTCTCCTGCAGGGAGGCTTTTGGGGCTGGGCAAGAAAGCAGGAGGCTGGAGCAGTCAGGTAGAGCACAGCACCCTGCCAGCCTGCCAGGTGACAGCTGCCAGTGCAGCCTTCACTGTGGCTTAAGTCCACAAGGGATGAGCAATGTGTGCCCTGCCTCCTTCATCAGACTAACCTAAGGGCTTATCCCTGCACACTGCAGAGATCTGGCAGGAAGGGAGACAGGGTGAGCAGGGACAGGAAAAATGGAGGGTTGTCTTTCTGATGCTTCCTCTCCCTCCTCCTCTCCCTCCCCTCTCCCCTCCCCTCCCTTCTCCACTCCCTTCCCTTCTCCCCTCCCCTCCCTCCTTCCTCCCTTCCCTTCTCCCCTCCCTTCCCTTCTCCCCTCCCCTCCCTTCTTCCCTGCCTTCTCCCCTCCCTTCTCCTCCGCCCTCCCCTCCCTTCTCCTCCTCCCTCCCCTCCCTTCTCCTCCTCCCTCCCTCCCTTCTCCCCCTCCCCTCCCTTCTCCTCCCCTCCCTCTCCCTCCCTTCTCCCCTCTCTCCCCTCCCTTCTCCTTTCCTCCCTCCCTCCCTCCCTCCCTCCCTCCTTCTCCTCCTCCTCCCTCCCTTCTCCTCCTCCCTCCCTCCCTTCTCCCTTTCCTCCCTCCCTCCCTCCCTTCTCCCTTTCCTCCCTCCCTCCCTTCTCCTTTCCTCCCTCCCTCCCTCCCCTCCCTTCTCCCTTTCCTCCCTCCCTCCCTCCCTCCTTCTCCTCCTCCCTTACCCTCCCCTTCTCCCTTTCCTCCCTCCCTCCCTTCTCCCCTCCCTCCCTTCCTCTCCCTTCCAACAGATGCCATGAGTCAGGGTCTTCTTCAACACCATGTGAATGTTTCAACCCCAGGCTCTAACATTTCCAAAGAAAAGCAAGCAAAAAAAAGCCCCAACAACCAAACCAAACCAAACCAAACCATCTCAGCTGAAGGCTATTCCAGAGCTTGCTCACTTCAGCATATATAGCCCAGACCCTTTCACTGCCAGCCATGGGTTCATGGTGCCTGCTAAGACTGCATGTTCCTTGCCCTGGCAGCTGGCGTCAGAGTGGCTTCCCCCTGCAGCTAGAGCAGAGGGGAACCTCTCAGCAGTGGCTGCTCCTTGCAGCCAAGCCTTAATCAGGTCAACAAGAATGGATTTTGCTTCACACTCCCCATGCAAAGCTGCCACATGAGCACAGCAGAAACCCACAGATCCTCTGGATAAAGTGGCCTTACCCAGGAGCCACGCTTGGTGGAAAGCTGCTTTGAAGCCAGTTGGGTTAGCTGCTCAGAATTTCACAACTCATCTGTTTGCTCTGGGTTAGCCAAACCCATTGGCCCCTCTTCATCCCTGACAGCTGTGCTATTGCCTGGGTCAGTGCAGGCCAAAAAAAGGGAAAGAAAGAAAGGTGCTTTACATCTTCCCCAGGTTATTGCTGTGGATTGCTCCACACACAGCCCTGCAGCTGCAGGCTGCATCCCTGGGGGCTCAGTGGCCACCCACATGCCAGCAGGCACCAGTGGGACCAGTACAGCTGCTGTGCAGAGCCCAGGGCTCAGCTAGGGGCTTGGGGCTTCTCTGAGCACCCTTCTGGGCTCAGAAGATTGGAGTGGCATTTCCATAATGCTTTTGTCTTCTCATCTGCTTCAGAGTAGCAGAGAGCCACAAACCTATTGTTCAGAAGAGGAGTCTGCATCTCCATAGCCACTAACCCATTGTTCAGAGGGGAGTCTGCATCTCCTATAGCCACAAACCCATTGTCAGGGAGGGGAGGGGAGGAGGGAGGAGGAAGGAAGGAGGGAGGGGAAGGGAAGGAAGGGAAGGAGGAAGGAAGGAGGAGGAGGAGGAGGAGAGGAGGGGGGGGGAGGGGAGGAAGGAGGGAGGGAAGGAAGGGAAGGAAGGGAAGGGAAGGGAAGGAAGGAAGGAAGGGAGGAGGAGGAGGAGGGAAGGGAAGGGAGAGGGAGGGAGGGAAGGGAGGAGAGGAGAGGGAGGAGAGGGAGGGAGGGAGGGGAGGGAGGGGAGGGGGAGAGGGGAGGGAGAGGAGAGGAGAGGGAGAGGAGAGGAGAGGAGAGGAGAGGGAGAGGAGAGAGGAGAGGAGAGGAGAGGAGAGGAGAGGAGAGGAGAGGAGAGGAGAGGAGAGGAGAGGAGGGAGAGGAGAGGAGAGGAGAGGAGAGAGAGAGGAGAGGAGAGGAGAGGACACCAGGTTGGAAGAGACCTTCAAGATCATCGTGTCCAACCTATCACCCAACACCATCTAATCAACTAACCCATGGCACCAAGCACCCCTTCAAGTCTCCTCCTGAACACCTCCAGTGATCCCTACTAACTCCTGATCAAGACAAGCAGCTCTGTGTTTGTCATGAGTCCCCACTCTCACTGCTCCTGAAATCCTCAAGCCAGCAGGGACAAGGCAGGGGTGGATCAATTGCAGTCACATGATATGGGCTAAAAGCAGCTTAAAAGCCCCTTCCAGTACCTGGAGGGGCTGCAAGAAAGCTGGGGAGGGACTTTTGACAAGGGCTGGGAGTGACAGGATGAGGGACAATGGATTGAAGCTGGAAGAGGGCAGACTGAGATTGGAGATTAGGAAGAAATTCTTTCCAGTGAGGGTGGAGAGACACTGGCACAGGTTGCCCAGGGAGGTTGTGGATGTCCCCTCCCTGGAGGTGTTCAGGGGGGTTGTGGATGTCCCTCCCTGGAGGTGTTCAGGGAGGTTGTGGATGTCCCCTCCCTGGAGGTGTTCAGGGGGGTTGTGGATGTCCCCTCCCTGGAGGTGTTCAGGGAGGTTGTGGATGTCTCCTCCCTGGAGGTGTTCAGGGGGGTTGTGGATGTCTCCTCCCTGGAGGTGTTCAGGGGGGTTGTGGATGTCTCCTCCCTGGAGGTGTTCAAGGCCAGGTTGGATGAGACCTCAGCAACCTGGGCTAGTGGGAGGTGTCCCTGCCCATGGCAGGGAGTTGGAACTGGATGATCTCTGAGGTCCTTTCCAGCCCAATCCTGTGATTCTAAGATCTGAGGGGCAGTGTTCAGAAAGTGCACAACCATCCAAGAGGTGCTTCAGCTGCAAATCAGCCCCAAACTCCTGCCTGCCTCTTGCCCTGCTTTGAGTCACTCCCAAACCTCACAACCCTGAGCTGTGGGGTGGAGAGAATCCTGCAACCAGATTTGAAGTGCTCCCAGGATCAGCGCTATTCACACCTTACCTGATGGCAGCAGCACATCCAAAGGGGCTTGGCTGCTCCTCTGGTGGAGCAGCCTCCATCTGAGGTCAGGTAGGGTCTGTGCCACGTGAGGAACAGCAGAATTTACACTTGCTGCCTGCAAAATGAGTTACATGTTCCAGGCAGCTGTGGCTTCATAAATTATAGCAGAGTGCCAACAGTGCACCTGTGAGGAGATTTCAGACAAGGGGAGCAAAGAACCTGCCAGGGTGCCCACAGCAAGCACAGGCAGAAAGGCTGCAGAGGCTCTTTGCTGCTGCCTGCTTTGCCTTGCTGAGCTTTGCCCTCCTGCATCCCCATGTGGCAGCAGGCTGGCAGCGCTGGCACCAGGAGCGCTCGCTGCCGTGGTGTGTGCACACTGCTGCACATCTGAGCACTGCTCTCATGGGTGCACACTTTGATCTTGGAATTGTGTCCATTGGAAAAGTCCTCTGAGATCATCAACCCCAGCATGGCCACCAAACCCTGGCCCCAGGGGCCATGGCCACAGCTCTCTGAACACCTCCAAGGATGGGGACTCCACCACTCCCTGGGCAGCCTCTGCCAAGCCCTGACCACTCTGGCAGCAAAGACATTTTTCTTCATCTTCCACCCAACCCTCCCCTGGCACAACTCCAGGCCATTTCCTCTCCTTCTAGCACCTGAGACCAGGGAGCAGAGCCCAACCCCACCTCACTGCAGCCTCCTCTCAGGGAGCTGCAGAGAGCAATGAGGTCTCCCTCAGCCTCCTCTTCTCCACAGTCCACAGCCCCAGCTCCCTCAGCTGCTCCTCCCCAGCCCTCTTCTCCAGACCCTTCCCCACCTTGGTTGCCCTTCTCTGGACCTGATCCAGCCTCTCAATGTCCTTCTTGGAGAGAGAGGCCCAAAGCTGAACCCAGCACTCAAGCTTGGCCTTAGCAGTGTTGAGTCCAGAGGGGAAATCCCTGCCCTGCTCCTGCTGCCCACACCATTGCTGCTCCAGGCCAGGCTGCTGGTGGCCTTCTTGGCCACTTGGGCACCCCTGGCTCCTCTTCAACTGCTGTCAGCCAGCACCCCCAGGTCCTTCTCCACTGGGCAACTCTCCAGTCACTGCCCCAGCCACTGGTGTGTGCCTGCCTACCCCATGTGCACACCTACCCCATGTGCACACTTACTCCATGTGCACACTTCCATCCCTCCTGCACACTCCTCTCAGCCTTTTCAATGCTCCTCTGCTCTCTGTATCTCAGTGTGCTGCTGGGACTATGCTTTGCCATTCCTCTGTGGTCCTTGCAGGGGGGACCACTGTCATGGGCTTTGGGGGGAGAGTGGGGCAGGCAGGGGGGGACCACTGTCAAGGGGCCTTTTGGGGGAGAGTGGGACAGGCAGGGGGGGGCTACTGTCATGGGGCTTTGGGGGGAGAGTGAGGCAGGCAGGGGGGAAACCACTGTCGAGGGGCTTTGGGGGAGAGTGGGACAGGAGGGGGGGACTGCCGTCGAGGGGCCCTTGGGGGAGAGTGGGGCAGGCAGGGAGGGGGTACTGTCATAGTATCATAGTATCATAGTATCATTCAGGATTGGAAGGGAGCACAAGGATCATCTAGTTTCACCCCCCCTGCCATGGGCAGGGACACCCCACACTAGATCAGCCTGCCCAGAGCCTCATCCAGCCTGGTCTTAAACACCTCCAGGGACGGGGCTTTGGGGGGAGAGTGAGGCAGGCAGGGGGGGACTGCCGTCGAGGGGCCTTCGGGGAAGAGTAGGGCAGGCAGGGGGGCCCGAGGAGGGGGCCGTGGTTTTGCATGCGAGATTATGAAACTATGAAACTATTAAGGGCTGAAGCGGCTGCTCCTCTCCCTTTCATCTGCCTGGGTGCTGCGGCAGCGGCGCCCCTGCCTTCCCCCGCGTCCCATCCAGCCCGCGGAGCGGCTCATCTGCGGGCACAAATTACCTTGCTAAAGTATTCTTAGGAGAAATAATTAGCCACAAGCACCTCCTCTCCAGCCTCCCGTGCGTGCCTCGGGGGAGCGGGGCGCTTGACATAAATCACTTAGTCCCCAGCCCTGGCGCGCACCTCTCCCGGAGGAGCCGGTAATTGGCAAAGTAGTTGCCAGCCGGGTTTAAAGCGATTGGAAATTGTTTTCCATACAGCCTTGCTGATAGCAAAAGGTTTCCCCCTTTCCTCGAGCGTGAGTTACAGGAACATGATTGAATGTAACCCCTCATTCGGTTCAAGCTGTGATTCTGATATGCTATAGACAATATCAATCCCCCCGAGCTCGCCGAGGCCACCTCAATGGTCCATTTAAGTCCGATTCAATTAGGCTCACCGCGGTTCTTAGGATTTCTTAAGGTGTGTTTGCAGCAGCCTTGGGGGTTGGAATGTGAGAACGGTATTCAGCTAGGAGTTTTAAATTAGGTCTCAGGTGTCATCACTCTAAATGAATTATTACAGTGGTGTGCTCATGCCATTACAGGTGAGGTTGTGTTAGCATCTCCACTCAGCCATATTAATGCACTCGGGGCTGGGGCTCGGTGTGTAAGGTCCTTGCCTTACAGGGGCTTTCTTTAACCCACTTCTGCAAACAAGCAGGAGCTGTGTTTAAAATGCATGTAAGTAGATTGGTTCCTTTCAGCTTCTGACTCGACTCTCAGCGGGGTGGTTTAGGAGCTGCCTGTTACACCCATAAGGAGGAGGGGGTTGGGCTCTGCTCCCCAGGATCAGCTGAGAGAAGGAGAGGGAATGGCCTGGAATTGTGCCAGGGGACGGGTAGGTTGGAGATGAAGAAAAATGTCTTTGCTGCAGGAGTGGTCAGGGCTTGGAAGAGGCTGCCCAGGAGGTGGTGGAGTCCCCATCCCTGGAGGTGTTCAAGAGGGGATTGGATGTGGCACTTGGAGCCATGGTTTAGTTGTCAGGTCTTGGGTGACAGGTTGGACTTGCTGATCTTTGAGGTCTTTTCCAACCTTACTGATTCTATGAGGCAAAATGTCTTTGCTGCCAGAGTGGTCAGGGCTTGGCAGAGGCTGCCCAGGGAGGTGGTGGAGTCCCCATCCCTGGAGGTGTTCCAGAGAGCTGTGGCCATTGCACCTGGGGACAGGGTTTGGTGGCCATGGTGGAGTTGGGTTGCTGGTTGGACTGGGTGATCCTAGAGGTCTTTTCCAACCCAAACAATTCTATGGTTCTATGAAAGGGTCCCTGCCTGGCTCACCATCACTGCCTGGGGCAAATAGGTGGGCATTGGGGATGGGACTGATGGGATGGGCAAAATATTGGGAGGAGGACTCCAATCTACTGCCCTGCTCATGTCTGCCTTCCAGTTGTTGGGTTCAGCAGTCCCTTTGGTTTCACTTCATTTCCCCAGCCAAAGCTGGGGGGCAGGCAAACATAAAGATGTGCTTCATGCTGCTCCCCTCAGCTTTCCTCCACTTGTGTCTAAATCTGATCTCTCTCCAGCACTGAACACTCCTCTCAGCACTTTCAGAAGTGAGGGTGGGGAGGGGAGGGAAGCACATCAGCAGCCCAAACGTCCCCTCTGCATGTTGTGCCTGCAGATGGACACCATTTGGTTCCTCTAACAAGGCCCTGCAAACAGGCATGCAGGTGAGGCTTGCTTCAGAGTATCAGAGTATCATAGTATCAGTCAGGGTTGGAAGGACCACAGGGATCAGCCAGTTCCAACCCCCCTGCCATGGGCAGGGACACCCCACACTAGATCAGCCTGGCCACAGCCTCAGCCAGCCTGGCCTTAAACACCTCCAGGGACAGGGCCTCAACCACCTCCCTGGACAACCCATTCCAGGGCTTCACCACTCTCCTGGGGAAGAACTTCCTCCTCCCCTCCAGCCTCAATCTCCCCACCTCCAGCTTCATTCCATTCCCCCTAGTCCTATCACTGCCTGAGATCCTGAGCAGTCCCTTCCCAGCCTTCCTGTAGCCCCCTTCAGATCCTGGAAGGCCACAATGAGGTCACCTGGGAGCCTTCTCTTCTCCAGACTGAACAGCCCCAACTCCTTCAGTCTGTCCTCATAGGAGAGGTGCTCCAGCCCTCTGCTCATCCTTCAGAGAAGGAAGAAGCAAACCAGTTTTTGGGGGGTTGGAACCTTGGAGTCCCTTCCGACCCTAACAATTCTCTGATGCTGTGTTCAATTTTTGTCAGGTCACTCTGGAGGCCTCACTGAGCTTTGGGGTTGTTTCCTGAGCTGGGTGTCTGAAGGGTAAAGGGAAGATGTCTGCATTGGCCTGCAGGACAACATCACTTCCATTATTTTCCTCTGGTCCCCTCTAGTGGCTCCAGCAGAGAGTGAGACATCACCACCAGCACCACCATCCTTGGTCCATCACTGGGAAAGAGGATGGGACAGGAAAAGCCACAGTCCTGCTAGAGCTGACTAGGGAAGGAGCTGCATACATGGGGAGCTGAGGAACAAAGCAGTCTGGTGGCTTCTACATAGCTTTCCACAGCCTGCCAAGCCTCCTGAGCCCCACGTCATGTTTCCTGGAAGAGTATCCTACCCATCACAGCCCTAACCTTTTCCTCTTGCTTTCATCCCAGGAATTTCATTTAGTCCCTTCTTGTTCAGGTTTGCTCTGCCCTCCCCCTGTGCTCCTGGGAGCCACATGCCAATATTTTGCCTGTGTTATGTAGGGGAATAGTCAGAAGAAAAGCCTCCAAGTCTCTTTCCTCCACTCCCTGTCACATCTTTGCTAGGGCAGACTGTAGCCCTAAGATCCTTCCAAGATCAAATAAATGCCTCCAGGAAGAAACGATCAAAGGAGGGGGAAGAAAGCTTAAGAAGTCATTAGTCTGGGTATTTCCTTGGATTAGAGTGGCCCTTTGTGGTTCCAGCAGTCTCCTGGGTTACAAAAATGAAGGGGCAAAGCGTCCCAGAGGCCCCCAGGTGAGGGAAAGCATCCGTGGGGCACACGCACACAGACAGAACTCATGTTGCCTTTCTCCCATCCATCTAGAGAAGAATCAGCCCCTACCCATGGGCACAGGGAGCAATGTGGGTAGACAGCAGCTCCAAGCTTCACAGGAGGTCCTGTGAGCAGCACAGCGCTGGCAGGGCCCCACGCTGCCAGGCATCTCCCTGCCTCTTCTGCCTGCCTCTGCCACGGTCCATTTCTGGTGGGCACGGAGATGTGGGGCTGGGGAGGTCCCAGCTTCTCAAAGGCATTCAGGAGACACAGGGAGAAATGGCTCAGGGCTCAGCTGTGTCTAGAGCTGAGCTGGGATGTCCTGACTGGGAGCTTTCCTGTGGGACTGACGCTAAGTGGGGGGTGCCTGCACTGTGCACACATCACCTCGTAACCAACCCTGGTAGGTCAGCTGCTAGGTGCTGGATCCTTTCCTCTGTACCTCTTTCTGGTCATGGAATTCCAGCAAGTCTTCCTCTTCCAGCTGGCTTCACTTTTTAACCTTAACATTTGTTCCCTCATTCTTCCACAGCATCTCTCTTGCTCCTCTTAATATTGCTGCTATCAAAGTACAAGCAAGGTCACTCGTGGGGAATGTCCCTGGCCCAAGGGAGTTAGATCCAAATGGCTTAAAGTTAGTCACATGTTGAGATGCTTTGCTGGGTCAAGACTCCAGGAAGGGGGATGTGCAAAAAGAAAAACAATAAACATCCCCTGAGGAGCTTTGCACCACACCAGGCTGTGGGGTTTTCATGGAATCACAGAATCAACCAGGTTGGAAAAGACCTCAGAGATCATCAAGTCCAACCTGTCACCCAACACCTCCTGACAACTCAACCATGGCTCCAAGGGCCACATCCAATCCCCTCTTGAACACCTCCAGGGATGGGGACTCCACCACCTCCCTGGGCAGCACATCCCAGTGGCCAATCTCTCTTGCTGGGAAGAACTTTCTCTTCATCTCCAGCCTAAACTTCCCCTGGCACAGCTTGAGACTGTGTCCTCTTGTTCTGGTGCTGCTTGCCTGGGAGAAGAGACCAACCTCCACCTGGCTACAACCTCCCTTCAGGGAGTTGGAGACAGCAATGAGGTCTCCCCTGAGCCTCCTCTTCTCCAGGCTAAGCAACCCCAGCTCCCTCAGCCTCTCCTCACAGGGCTGTGCTCCAGACCCCTCCCCAGCTCTGTTGTCCTTCTCTGGACACCTTCAAGTCTCTCAATGTCCTTCTTAAACTGAGGAGCCCAGAACTGGACACAGGACTCAAGGTGTGGTCTCAGCAGTGCTGAGCACAGGGCACTTCCCTGCTCCTGCTGGCCACACTCTTCCTGATGCAGGCCAGGATGCCCTTGGCCTTCTTGGCCCCCTGAGCACACTGCTGGCTCATGTTCAGCTGCTGTCCACCACTACCCCCAGGTCCCTTTCTGCCCGGCAGCTCTCAGCCACTCTGACCCCAGCCTGTAGCACTGACTGGGGTTGTTGTGGCCAAAGTGCCAGGGGCAGGGCAGGGCAGGGCAGGGCAGGGCAGGGCAGGGCAGGGCAGGGCAGGGCAGGGCAGGGAAGGGAAGGGAAGGGAAGGGAAGGGAAGGGAAGGGAAGGGAAGGGAAGGGAAGGGAAGGGAAGGGAAGGGAAGGGAAGGGAAGGGAAGGGAAGGGAAGGGGTGCTTCACTGTCTCTGCTTCTCCTGCCTGAGGAACCTGCTCCTTGCCCAAGCAGGAGTGCTCACAGGTCTGCCAGTTGTGCTTTCTGGTCAGCCCCCACTGGTCTTGGTTCAATGGTGGGTTTTGGCTGCTGTCTGCACTGGGGGCACTTCCCAGCTCTCTAACCAGGTAGCCCAGTTGCAACCCAGCTCCTCATCCAGCTGACACCAGCCACACACTGCTTCCCACAGGCCTTGCTGTCCATGGGAAGCCAGCACAGCCTAGGGGTGATGTGCTCTTCCCACCTCCCTTCCTGGCACCCTGCAGCTCAGCTCCTGCTCACTGGTGCAGGAGACGCAGCCTGGGCTTCCTGGCTGAGTTCCTGCTGCCCTCAGACCTCCATGTGCAGTGAGCAGGGATCAAGCCAGCAGCCACAGCACAAAGGTCAGGGGCACCCTGAAGCTGCTCCTGGGGGGTCGTGCTGGTTGCCTTGCCTGGACGATGAAACAAGGCTTTGTTTGGACCAGAGATTTGTGTTGTTTTATTTCCTCATGCTCTGTGACAATTGCAGCTTTGCAGGCCATGTGCCAGGCAGCTGAGCATCCTCTGAACCAGACCTCAGCCCAAAGCCAGAATCCCAGGGAAGCTCCTTCTGTCCTCAGCCCAAAGCCATCAGTCCAGAGAAGCTCTTTCTGTCCTCAGCCCAAAACCAGAAGCCCAGGGAAGCTCTTTCTGTCCTCAGCCCAAAGCCATCAGTCCAGTTCAGTCCTCAGCCCAAAGCCATCAGTCCAGTTCAGCTCTTTCTGTCCTCAGCCCAAATCCATCAGTCCAGGGAAGCTCTTTCTGTCCTCAGCCCAAAACCAGAAGCCCAGGGAAGCTCTTTCTGTCCTCAGCCCAAAGCCATCAGTCCAGTTCAGCTCTTTCTGTCCTCAGCCCAAAGCCATCAGTCCAGTTCAGCTCTTTCTGTCCTCAGCCCAAATCCATCAGTCCAGGGAAGCTCTTTCTGTCCTCAGCCCAAAACCAGAAGCCCAGGGAAGCTCTTTCTGTCCTCAGCCCGAAGCCATCAGTCCAGAGAAGCTCTTTCTGTCCTCAGCCTAAATCCATCAGTCCAGGGAAGCTCTTTCTGTCCTCAGCCCAAAACTAGGAGTCCAGTTCAGCTCTTTCTGTCCTCAGTCCAAAACCAGAAGCCCAGGGAAGCTCTTTCTGTCCTGTAACTCAGCCAATTTAATCAGTTTCCTTCCACTTTTGATAAGAACCAGACCCACGTCTGTTTAGATTAGATTAGAGTTAGATAACGGTTGGAGCCGACGATCTTAAAGGTCTTTCCCAACCAAGGCCATTCCGTGACTCCAACAGCACACGGCAGCAGCAGGGCTCAGCCCCGGAGCTTACCGAATGTGGCCCCCACAGCATCCCTCCCCCGCGCTCACAGCACCCACGGGGACCCTTGGCGTGGGATGGGGCAGCTCGGAGCCGCTGAAAGCAGCGCAGGGGCTGCGGATGCCCGTGCTGCGCCTCCCGGGCCCCGGCGCATCTCCTCCATCCGCGGCCGCTGGGGGGGCTTTGCGCGGAGCAAGAGCGACATCCAGCGGCCTCCGCCGCCCTCCCCGGCTGGGCAGCTCGGCAGTGGAGCTGCTTTGCCTTCCCTCTGCGGGAGGGGAAAAAAAAAACCCCATATAATAATAAATAAATAAATGATGTGCAAAGCAGTGCCAGGCTGGTGCCACAGCTGCCTTTGGGAGATGCGGCTCCCACCGCCCTGCGGGAAACCTGCGCCGCTAAAAGCAGCTGAGGAGCCGCGGCTCAGCCCGGGGGCTCTTGGGGATCAGACACCGCACAAAGAATGTGCAGTAACTCCGCGAGCAGGGGGAGGGAGGAAGGGTGTTTGTGGATGGGGAAGGTCACCTCCAGGCCTCTGGCCACTAACCCCCAAAGCAACAAATGCTGAGGTGCACGGAAAGAGGTTGGAACCGGGTGGGTGTTGGTCTCTTCCCAGTCAGGAGTGGCAGGGTGGAAGGAAATGGCCTCAGGTTGCCCCAGGGCAGGATTAGGTTGGACATTAGGGAAAAACAACTCCTCCCTGCAAGGGCTCTCCAAGTCTGGCAGAGGCTGCCCAGGGAGGTGGTTAAATCCCCGTCCCCGGAGGTGTTTCAGAGAGGCAGAGATGTGGTGCTGAGGGCCATGGTTTAGCTCCAGCCGTGGCAGAGCTGGAGAATGGTTGGGCTGGATGAGCTTAAAGAGCTTTTCCAACCCAAAGGATTCTGTGGCTCTGTGATTAGTGGCACTGCCTTGGCAGTATTTTTCCATCTCCTCTTTGTTTCAAACCTCACAACTGCAGCTGTAAATCTTTCAGCCACAGCCACGGGGCTGTAAAAAACACACCCTCCAACTGCTGTGATTCTCCTGCTGCCTGCCCACTGCTGGAACCTTGGCTCCAAGACAGTGAATATCAGGAAACAGGCAACATCAAGGGTCAGGGAAGCTGCAACCTCTCTGACTTCTCTTCCCCACCAGCCCAGCTTCAGTGTAAATGATGACAAGAAGCTGCCCTTACAAAACTGTCCTGAGGCTAAGGCTGCACTGGAAGCCTCTATCTCTGGAGCTACATTGGTTTAAGCAGTGACATTTTTATTCCTGCTTTGTTTTGGTTTGGTTGGTTGGGGTTTTTTTCATTCCCAGTAAATCCCCAGAGCAGGATTAGCTGTACTAGCAAAAGCTCCTGGATGGGAGTGATGGGAGGCAGGTTAACAGCAGTGGTCCTCACTCTCCAGCAGTGCCTGTGGCAGCCCCAGCTCAGCCTCAGTGTCCTTTCCTCCTCACTCTCCTCCCTCTGAACTCATTGTCCTTCAGCTGTGCCTGAGCTGGAGGGATCCTGCACCAGCTCAGCTCTCCTGCTACAAGGCAGCTCTTCATCACCTCAGTTTTGGACAATGACTTCTTGCTCTCTGCTGGTGATGCCCTTGCTGCTGCAGCTCAGCATCCTGTTGGCTTTCTCTGCTGCTGCAGCACACTCTGCACTCATGCTGAGCTGCTTGTCCACAACACCCCCCCAGGTCCCTTTCCACAGGGCTGCTCTCCAGCCAGGTGGATCCCAGTCTGAGCTGCACTCCTGGGTTGTGTATTGGGTGGTTTATGTTATCTGAGCCCTGCTTCACCAGTTTTAGCCAAAACAAGGCCATGTTGTCCTCACAAGACTGCCTCCTCCAGCTGCTGGCAGGCCAGCTTGCTTGGATCTTCACTTAACATAAACATTTCTTGGTTCTAAATGACCTTGGTCCAGAAGCTGCTGCATCACCTGTCCCACAGTGAGCTGTGTGGTTACCCCACAGGCTGTCAGCACAAGATGTGGGTGCCAGAAAGACAGCAGCACCTCATTAACCTGAGAGACACAGAAGAGGCAGGGGAGGCTGGGGAGGCAGGGGCCAGGCTGCTGCTTGAGTGTCAAAGCACAGCCATAACTGACAGCTCCCTGCTGAGGGGCAGCAAGGAAGGAGAAATCTGGAAGACTTGGCCTCCCAAGGTGCTGAGTGGTTCTCCAACCACCTCACCTTGGCATTGCCTCCCCTTTCATGTGTGCAACAGCTACCAGCAGCAGCAGCTGCTGTCAGTGCCTGACAGAGCATCCCACCTGGCAGCCTGCAGATGCTGCCTCCCCACCAACAGGCCACCAGGAGAGAGCTGCTGAGTGCTGGAGGATTTACAGGAACCAAACTCTTCTGTGTAACAGATTAAAAAATGTGGGTGGCAAGTGCAAGAGGGATGGGAGGAGGCAAAAAAGACAGGGAGGGAAACCTGCCTTGAGGAAGTACAACAGGGGGAATAAAGCACAGGAGAGAAGACGGTGGCCCAGCCAGCCTGGTGTGGCAAACTGTTGGGGCTGTTCAGCCTGCAGAAGAGAAGGCTCCAGGGAGAGCTCAGGGCTGCATTTCATTATCTGAAGTGGACCTACAGGCAGGCTGGGCAGGGACTGTTCAGAAGGGTCTGTGGGGATAGGACCAGGGGCAATGGTTTGAAACTGGAGCAGGGGAGGTTTAGGTTGGACATCAGGAGGAAGTTCTGCACAGTGTGAGTGGTGAAATACTGGATCAGGCTGCCCAGGAATGTGGGTGAGACTCCATCCCTGGAGACATTCCAGATCAGACTTGATGTGGCCCTGGGCAGCCTCCTCTAGCTGGAGGTGTCCCTGCTGCCTGCTGGGGGCTTGGAGGAGAAGTCCTTTGAGGGTCCCTTCCAACCCAGTGCAATCTGTGACTCTGAAGCTGTAGACCTGCATTGAGTTTGGTCCTGCCTCCTGCTCTGGCTCCACACTGATGCTGCTTGCCGCTGCTGGGGCCCAGAAGTGGGGCTGTGCTGGGATTACTACTGCAACACCAGCCAAGCCCATCACCTGCTCATCTTCGATGCTACTGACTTCTGGTACGTTTAGCCCAGCAGCCCTTCACAAACTCATGAGATCCCCCTGGGGCTTGAGTGGGCTACTGGAAATACTTTGCTTATATAAAGCAATAATCTGCAGCTCTTGGACAAGTCTCTGCTCAGTTCTGTCCTCTCCACAAGCCTCTGCAGCCAGCAAACCCTGCAGAGCTGCTGACTTCTACCCTCTCTTGTCTTCTGTTTTTAAGCTCTGTCAGGATCTTCAGTCATGGATCACACCTGCCAGGTGGAGGTCTGAGCTTCCACAGGTAGCTCACACAAGCACTTCTGACTTGTAAGATGAGGCCCTGGGAGTCCTGGTGGACAGCTGGATGACCATGAGCCAGCAGTGTGTCCTTATAGCCAAGAAGGTAAATGGAATCTTGGGGTGCATTAAGAAGTTTGTAGCCAGCAGGTCAAGGGAGGTTCTCCTCCCCCTCGACTCTGCCCCAGTGAGGCCACCTCTGGAGTACTGTGTCCAGATTTGGGCTCCCTGCTTCAAGAAGGACAGGAACTCGCTGGAAAGGGGACAGCAAAGGTCTATAAAGATGCTGAGGGTGCTGGAACATCTCTGGTGAGCAAAGGCTGAGAGAATTTGGGGGTTTTACTCTGGAGAACAGCAGCCTGAGAGGGGATCTCATCACTGCTGATCAGGGTGGGTGGCAGGAGGATGGGACCAGGCTTTGCTCAGTGGTGTCCAGTGACAGGACAAGGGGCAGCAGGCACAAACTTGACCATCAGAAGCTCCATCTAAACATGAAGAGGAACCTCTTGAACTTAAGGGAGCTGGAGAACTGGAGCAGGCTGCATAGAGAGGTGGTGGACTTTCCATCTCTGGAGAAACTCCAAACCGGCCTGCCCATGTTCCTGTGTGACCTGATCTAGATGAACCTTCCTTGGCAGGAGGTTGGATTCAACCCCCAGAGGTCCCTTCCAATCCCTCCCACCCTGTGATTCTGACTTCCAAGTAGCTGCCCTATCTCTTCCTCCAGGAGGGGCCAGCAGGGGAGAGGAGGGCCCCAAGCAGAGGCATTTTTACCCAGACACTTCTCCATCCTTTCTTCTCATCAGCTGAAGTGCCAGAGGTGCTGAGGGCTTTGCCTCCTCTCTTAATGTCAGCAGATGTTGGGGTCAGGTATCACTGTGTCTGTAAGCACAGGCACAGCTCCACAGCCTGGCTGCATTCTGCACCTCCTTGCTCAGCAGAGGCACAGCCCCTCTTGCTCACCTGGTGGACTGAGTCACCTCACACTACATTTGCACTTTCCCAGAGGTCAGCAGGCTTCAGCTACTGAGCCATCATCATCTAACACCTCCCCTCTGGGCAGGATATGCTGATTTATACCCACAAGCAGGCATCTGTGACACCATTTGTGCTGCAGATACTGATGGGGGGTTGGGAGCTGATGGTTATTCAGATCTGGTGGTAACAGAGGGAAACCTGATTGATTTCCCCACTGAGTGGAGCAGCTACTAAACCCAGAGTGGATGAACTCTCCCTTCTCAATGTGCCTTGGCTGCATGCTAATAGTTTGGAGTGGAGGTGACTTGTTCACTGGAGAAACTTTTCTCTCTGAATTATTCACTTATTCAGCCTACTAAGCCAGATAATAGGAGGTGGCAGAACCTTTCCCCAGCTCTCAGAGGGTGTATTAATATCTTACCAACGTTCCTCCTCTGCCCAGGCATATATATTTCAAGGCTTATTTGTGCATCTGTTCCTTTTCTTGAGTGGATTTGATGCTCTTGTCCTGACTGTGCTTGTACAACAAAGGCTTGGCTGGGAAGAGGCTCCCAGAGTCTCTCAAGTTGGAAGGGACCCTTAAGGGCCATGCAGCTCCAAGTCCTTCAGAGGCTCTGTTACTGCCATCCACACAAAGGAAGAAGACAGCTTTCCTTTCTTCATACACTGAGGGCACCCAGCATTCAGCCCCTGCCAGGGGGAAAATCCCACCACCAGCAGCCTCTTCCCTGCCCCACAGCCACTGTCTGGATCCAGAGACAGTCACTTCCCATTCATGTCACACACAAACAGCTCTGTGGGACTGAAGCCTTCATTGTCACCCCCATAGGTCACAGCAGCTTTTCTCTCAGCTAGAAGCCAAGCTGCACATCACTTCCTGCATCTATCCAAACAGTTCTCATGGCACTTTTGTAGCTGTCTGCCCTTTCCCTTATGCTCATCCCCAGCTCAAGTTCACCTCCTGCCTTACAGTCCTGTGCTGCAGCAGGGCCAAGCTTCCCAGCAGCCAGAGCCCTTCTTGCCTGCCTGTAGAGCTCAACTCCTCTGTCTGCTTTGCTTCCCTTTGCTTCATCTATCAAACAGACTCTTGTCCCAAGTTCCTCTGCAAGTCTAATGAAACAAAGGCATATAGAGGAACTCTACACTGGCTGGAGAGCAGCCCTGAACAAAAGGACCTGGGGATGCTGGGGGAGGAGAAGCTCAGCAGGAGCCAGCAGGGAGCACTTGCAGCCCAGAGAGCCAAGCAGAGCCTGGGCTGCAGCAAGAGAAGTGTGGCCAGCAGGGCCAGGGAGGGGATTCTGCCCCTCTGCTCCACTCTGCTGAGACCACAGCTGCAGCTCTGGGGCCAGCTCTGGAGCCTCTGTGCCAGGAAGGATCTGGAGGGGCTGGAAGGTGTCCAGAGCAGGGCCAGGAGGAGGAGCAGAGGGCTGGAGCTGCTCTGCTCTGGAGACAGCCTGAGAGAGTTGGGGTTGTGCAGGCTGGAGAGGAGAAGGCTCCCAGGAGACCTCATTGTGGCCTTGCAGGATCTGCAGGGGGCTCCAAGAAAGCTGGGGAGGGACTTTTGAGGGTGTCAGGGAGGGATAGGACTGGGGAGAATGGAAATAAAACTAGAAATGGGGAGATTGAGATTGGCTGTGAGGAAGAAGTTGTTGCCCAGGAGGGTGGTGAGAGCCTGGCACAGGTTGCCCAGGGAGGTGGTGGAAGCCTCCTGCCTGGAGGTGTTTGCAGTCAGGCTGGAGGTGGCTGTGAGCAACCTGCTGTGGTGTGAGGTGTCCCTGCCCATGGCAGGGGGGTTGGAACTGGGATGATCCTTGAGGTCCCTTCCAACCCTGACAACTCTATGGTTCACTCCTGCTGGGGTTGTTTCTCCCCTTTGCTGCCAGCAAGGCGACATGGCACGACAACAACAATGGGATTGGAAGCAATTTTGGACATCCATGAGGGCAGTTTCTGATGACAATAAGGTGAAACACTCCTTCTTTATTCCTCCTGCTGAGACTTATTTGCTCTGAGTCACTATTTACCTCCTGCTCCTCACAAAGCCTGCTGGGCCCCCACGGTTTCAGCAGAGATTTTTAACCTCTGATGACGGCACTGTGTTAGCTTTTACCCAACTGATCACTATATTCTGCATTGCTGGGCTTAATTTTCCCCCTTCACTCTCTCTCCATCTCATCCCAAGCAAGGCAGTCTCTGAACAGGGCAGATTTAAACAGCTGCCAGTTTTCTTCTGCTCTTTGGGATCATAAAGCAGCAGATGAAATTAGTGTGGCTGAAGTTGAGTGCTGGCTGGCACCCTGTCACATAAATAGCGTGGGCAGTAATGGGGCAGAGAGCAGAACAGTCTGGTGAGTCCTCTCCCAGGAAGCATCAACACTGCTCAGGAGAACAGGAGACACCCAGGCACTCTGCCTGGCCCATGGGACAGGCTCAGAGGAATCCCCTCCTGCATGGTGTGAGCCACAGCAATGCTCTCAGTGCCTGCTTCTGACCTTTGAGGTCATCAAGTCCAGCCACTGCCCTGCTGCTCACCATCCCTCCACTGCTGCTAAGCCACTGCCACTAAAGCACAGCCCTCAGCACCACAGCCCTCAGCACCACAGCCCTCAGCACCACATCCAGGAGTCTTTTAAATACCTCCAGGGCTGGGGACTCCCCCACCTCCCCTGGGCAGCTCCTCCTGTGTTCCAAGAGAGCTGCACAGCTTCACAGAAGCAGTGAGAAGTCAGTAAATAAAGAGACAGAGCCACTGACAGAGCCAGCAGAAAAATACTTGCCTCAGAAGTGTAGAATCATAGAAGTTTGAAAAGCTCTCTGAGATCCTCCAGCCCAGCACCAACCCAACCCCAGCATGGCCACCAAACCCTGGCCCCAAGGGCCATGGCCACAGCTCTCTGGGACACCTCTAGGGGTAGGGACTCCACCACCTCCCTGGGCAGCCTCTGCCAAGCCCTGACCACTCTGGCAGCAAAGATATTTTTCCTCCTCTCCAACCCAACCCTCCTCTGGCACAACTCCAGGCCATTTCATCTCCTTCTATCATCTGAGACTGGGGAGCAGAGCCCAACCCCCACCTCATGCAGCCTCCTCTCAGGGAGCTGTAGGTCTCAGGGAGCAATGAGGTCTCCCTCAGCCTCCTCTTCTCCACACTCAACACCCCCAGCTCCCTCAGCTGCTCCTCCCCAGCCCTCTTCTCCAGACCCTTCCCCAGCTTGGTTGCCCTTCCCTGGACATGCCCCAGCCCCTCACTGACCATGCTACCACCTAGCCTCCTAGCTCAGAGCCATTTGCCATCTCTTTGCATCAGGTGAATAAAGGAGAGAGAGTGTTAAATTTCCTGGCATCCAGTCTAGCATCTTCCATTCTGGGACCTTAATTACATCCAGGTGGTGTCCAGGTGCAGTCATCTGGACTGTCTCCATTGGGCACAGTTGCTTACACAATAGGCTGGTTGCTGGGGGGGTTTGTTTCAGACAAATGGATTCTCCTGGCCATTCATTATGGCCTTCCACTCTTCCCAAGTTCTCCCTCTGTCCCCAAAGTGAGTAACAGCTAATGAAAGGCACAGCTAAAAGCAGCCTCCTTTGACAGCTGAGAACACTCCTGACATCACTTGCTCAATGTGCCTGGCCTCACTGCTCTGTGCACAATCCACAGCAAGGGGAGAGCTCAACCCATCTGAGAGCATTCCTGAGCTGAAGGCAGCTCTGGGCTTTCCTTCTTGTTCTGCAGATCACTGAGGTGCAAAAATTACCCTGAGCCAGGGGGTGCCCAAAAAGGCCACCAGCAGCCTGGCCTGGAGCAGCAAAGGTGTGGGCAGCAGGAGCAGGGCAGGGATTGTCCTCCTGTGCTGGGCACTGGGAAGGCCACAGCTTGAGTGCTGGGTTCAGCTTTGGGTCCCTTGCTCCCAGAAGGACATTGAGAGGCTGGAGCAGGTCTAGAGAAGGGCAACCAAGCTGGGGAAGGGTCTGGAGAAGAGTGCTGGGAGGAGCAGCTGAGGGAGCTGGGGGTGTTGAGTGTGGAGAAGAGGAGGCTGAGGGAGACCTCATTGCTCTCTGCAGCTCCCTGAGAGGAGGCTGCAGGGAGCTGGGGGCTGGGCTCTGCTCACATGCAACAAGTGACAGGACAAGAGGAAACAGCCTCTGGTAGTGCCAGGGGAGGGTCAGGTTGTGTATGACAAGAAATATCTCCCCAGCAAGGGCTCTCAGGCACTGGCACAGGCTGCCCAGGGAGCTGCAGGAGTCCCCACCCTGGAGGTATTTCCAACACTCCTGGATGTGGTGCTGAGGGCTGGGCTTTAGTGGCAGAGCCTTAGCAGCAGTGCTGGCATGGGGAGCTCATGGGGAGCTCATGGGGAGCTCATGGGGAGCACTTGGACTTGATGACCTCAAAGG
This sequence comes from Melanerpes aurifrons, assembly GCA_011125475.1. NCBI lineage: Eukaryota > Metazoa > Chordata > Aves > Piciformes > Picidae > Melanerpes > Melanerpes aurifrons. The sequence goes on from WWNC01000040.1 coordinate 12,211,732, forward strand.
TCTCTCCCAACCTCAACAGTTGCTTGTTTGGCAGGAACTCCCTCACTCGAGCTTTAAAGAATAGCATCTGTGAGACCTATTGGGTGCCACAACTCAGTGTAACCAGCAGTGCTCTTTGCTGGTATGGCCTCTCTTGAGATGTGGGCACATTCAACCCCCCAGAATCACAAATCAGCTGCTCCCTTCCCCTCTCTTCTGCAGGACAAAGTACAATGATTTGTGTTTGTCCTCTTCCCACTGCTGGCTTTTGGTCACCCTCCCTAGGTCTGACTGAGGAAGCTTCCTCACAACCTGCCCCTGAGGATCCTGCTTTGATTCCTCATTTGGAGGGGAGAGGACAGCCACAGTGCTGTGCAGCTCTCTTGTAACACAGGAGGAGCCTCCCAGGGGAGGTGGTGGAGTCCCCTTCTCTGGAGGGTTCAAGAGGGGATTGGATGTGGCACTTGGAGCCATGGTTTAGCTGTCAGGAGGTGTTGGGTGTCAGGTTGGACTTGATGATCACTGAGGTCTTTTCCAGCCTTATTGATTCTTGATTCTATGAGGAGCTGCCCAGGGGAGGTGGTGGAGTCCCCAGCCCTGGAGGTGTTTAAAACACTCCTGGATGTGGTGCTGAGGGCTGTGGTGCTGAGGGCTGTGCTTTAGTGGCAGTGGCTTAGCAGCAGGGGAGGGATGGTGAGCACCAGGGGAGGGGTTGGACTTGATGACCTCCAAGGTCTCTTCCAACCTCAACAGATCTGTGGTTCTGTGCCTCTAGGTGAGCCAAAGGGAGCACTAAGTTCACAGCAGATGTGCAGCTTCCCTTGGACAGAGGTGACCAGCGTGCTCAGACAGGGAGGGGGGAAAGCATCCTGCCTGAAGCTAGGAAAGCTCTGGCACATGGTTTCCCCAGGCTGTTAGCACATCTCTTTGATGGGGCAATCAAGTCGTGGGCAGGCACAGAAGCAGGGAACAGCAAGGCTATGACCTGCAGTTGAGAAGGTGAACAAACTGACCTCTCTTTACAGCTCCATTAGAGCCACTTGAGTGGCTTCCTGGGCTTTAAAACAGCGGCTGGGGGGACTCTAATTAATGATGCAGAGGTAAAACCAGTATGGGATAAAATGCAGCGTGGGTTTTCTGAAGGCTGACCTTGCCAGCCTCACTCAGTCTCTCCTTTGGAAGGGTAAGAGTGAGGGCAGCAGGGGAGGCATTTCCAGGGGAAATGGGGCAGCATTCCTGCCTCTGCACGAGGCCCAGGTGATGCCATATGGAAAACTGCACACAGCTCTGGTCGGCCAGGCTTCAGGGAGATGCCTCCCAGCTGCAAGAGGCACAAAGAGGTCAGTGGGAAGGTTAGCAGAGTGGATGGGAGATAGCTGCTGTTCGGCCTGAGGAGGGGTGGCTGACTAAAGCTGGAAGAGGGGAGCCTGGGACTGGAGACTGCAGTGTAAGTCTGTGGAGATTAGACTCAATTATGATGTCAAAACAAAGGCAATGATCTTGAAGGTCTCTTCCAACCTGGTTAATTCTATCCTATCCTATCCTATCCTATCCTATCCTATCCTATCCTATCCTATCCTATCCTATCCTTCTATTCTATTCTATTCTATTCTATCCTATCCTATCCTATCCTATCCTATCCTTCTATTCTATTCTATCCTATTCTATCCTATTCTATTCTATTCTATTCCTATCCTATCCTATCCTATCCTATCCTATCCTATCCTATCCTATCCTATCCTATCCTATCCTATCCTATCCTATCCTATCCTATCCTATCTATTCTATTCTATCCTATCCTATCCTATTCTATTCTATTCTATTCTATTCTATTCTATCCTATCCTATCCTATCCTATCCTATCCTATCCTATCCTATCCCATCCCATCCTATCCTATCCCATCCCTATCCTATCCTATCCCTATCCATCCCATCCTATCCTATCCTATCCTATCCTATCCTATCCTATCCTATCCTATCCTATCCCTATCCTATCCTATCCTATCCTATCCTATCCTATCCTATCCTATCCTATCCTATCCTATCCCCAGCCTCTTGTAAACTCAGACCTGGAGCCCCTTCCTGCTGGGCCATCCAGCTCCCCATGTGCAGGGCAGCTCTTGAAAGCTGCCTCCTGGGCATGGTGTCAAATCACCCACCCCACACCTGCCCTCTTCTCTCTGGGGCAGGGCATGGCTTTTAAATTCACCTCCCAGCTCTGGAGCCTTTTCTGCCTGCCAGAAAAGCTAAATTGGCTGCTAAGTGCCCTGACTGTCAGCAAAGCACAGCTGATGGCCAGAGCCACCAGGGCAGGCTGGAGCTCAGCGCTTCCCTTTGCAGGCTGCTGCCCCAATGCAGGCTCAAGCAGCAGCCCTTCAGGTGCCACGGTGGCAGCTTTCCTTTCAATTAGCAAATCTCAACCAGGAAAAGCCATGGAGAGGCAGGAATTATGCAGGGCAGGCAAGGGGGAAGAGGCAAAGGCTGATGGCCTGAAGCAAGAAAGACAGACAATCCAAGATGAAAAGATCCTGACAGCAAGGTCCACCAAAAGGCACCCAGGGGAACTCTTGCACTGGTGGGGGGGTTTGCTTGGGGAGGAGGAGGGGGGAGGAAGGGGAGGAGGTGATGGCCTGTATGAACACTTTGTGGCTGCATGTGCAAGAAATAAACAGACTCACTCCAGGAATACTAATCACTGCAGAGAGGCTTTGAGTTCTCCAGGGTGGCTGAGGCAGTCCCCTCTCCCCCACCTGGCCACAGAGCTGTGTTGTTATCAGCAGTGCCAAGCCCAGCTCACACCTTTCCCTCTCTGGGTATTTCTGTACACTCTGGGTATTTCTGACATGCCAAAAATCAGAGAAATCAGACTTTTAACCCAAGCACTCTAATAAGCTACAGCCATGGTACTAATGTTTTTAAGATCCAACAGGATGGCATTCAACAAGTCCAAGTGCCAGGGGCTGCACTTTGGCCACAGCAACCCCAGGCAGAGCTACAGGCTGGGGGCGGAGTGGCTGAGAGCTGCCAAACAGAGAGGGACCTGGGGGTGCTGATTGACAGCTGCCTGAACATGAGCCAGCAGTGTGCCCAGGGGGCCAAGAAGGCCAAGGGCATCCTGGCCTGCAGCAGGAAGAGTGTGGCCAGCAGGAGCAGGGAAGTCCTTGTGCCCTGTGCTCAGCACTGCTGAGGCCACACCTTGAGTCCTGTGGCCCAGTTCTGGGCTCCTCAGGTTAGGAAAGAGGTTGAGCTGCTGGAAGGTGTCCAGAGAAGGGCAAGAAAGCTGGGGAGGGGTCTGGAGCACAGCCCTGTGAGGAGAGGCTGAGGGAGCTGGGGTTGCTTAGCCTGGAGAAGAGGAGGCTCAGGGGAGACCTTCTTGCTCTCTCCAACTCCCTGAAGGGAGGTTGTAGCCAGGTGGGGGTTGGTCTTTTCTCCCAGGCAGCCAGCAGCAGAAGAAGAGGACACAGTCTGAAGCTGTGCCAGGGGAGGTTTAGGCTGGAGGTGGGGAGAAAGTTCTTCCCAGAGAGAGTTGTTAGCCATTGGGATGTGCTGCTCAGGGGAGGTGGTGGAGTCCCCATCCCTGGAGGTGTTCCAGAGGGGATTGGATGTGGCACTTGGTGCCATGGTTTAGTCATGAGGTCTGTGGTGACAGGTTGGACTTGATGATCTTTGAGGTCTCTTCCAACCTTGGTGATCCTGTGATCAGTGAGTCCAACCATCAACCCAACACCACCACAGCCATTAAACCATGCCCCACAGTGCCAGGGCCACACATTTCTTGAACACCTCCAGGGACAGGGACTCCACCACCTCCCTGGGCAGCCTTTTCCAACCCCTGACCAAATGGGAAGGATGAAGGCTAAGGTTGTAAAAGGAGGATGAGTCAGAAGCCAGAGGTGTTTGCTCTCCATTGGGATAGAATCTGGTGGCCTGGTGCAAAGGGGCAGGACACAGGCAGGAAACTCGATGTGTAAGAATGAGAAAGATTAATCAATGCCTTGTGGCATTAACCAGTGTGACCAGCCCTCCAAGGGAGAGCAGGAGATAAGCAGTGTGCCTGTCAGTGCAGCACCAGAGAATGAGTTAACCTGAAACAGCAGTAGCAGAAGAGGTTGGAAACTGCTGGAGCTGCACCCCCCCAGAAAGTGTTACTGAAATGCCATTCAGACACAGCAAACAGCCCAACCTCAGAGCCTGTGCCCCTCAGCTCCCATGGCAGGGCTCCAGAAATGAATCTGGCCCATGTCCCACAGGCATTTTGCACTGACAGTGTCTTTGTACAGGCTTGAGGACTGAATCTTCTTGCAGGCAGTTGTCAGGAGCAGCAGAGTCAGTGAATGCAGAAGTCTCAGCAGGGAACTCCACTCAATTTAACACTTACAGACAGTTTCCTCCATACAAAGGGCTCAACACAGAGCTAGAGTTGCTAAGGCCCTTGGCATGCCAGGGAAAGCAGCAGAACAGATCTGTCCTGCTGGGGAGCTCCTCCACCCCCAAAAGCACAGCTGAGCAGATCCCCTGGAAGTTGTCCACCACACAGATCAGGCATGGTCACAGAATCACAGAATCACCAAGGTAGGAAAAGACCTCAAATATCATCAAGTTCAACCTCTCACCACAGACCTCATGACTAAACCATGGCACCAAGTGCCACATCCAATCCCCTCTTGAACACCTCCAGGGATGGGGACTCCACCACCTCCCTGGGCAGCACATTCCAATGGCCAGTCTCTCCTTTTGGGAAGAACTTTCTCCTCACCTCCAGCCTAAACTTCCCCTGGCACAGCTTGAGACTGTGTCCTCTTGTTCTGGTGCTGCTTCTCTGGGAGAAGAGACTAACCCCCACCTGGCTACAACCTCCCTTCAGGGAGTCCTACCCTGTTCTAGTCTGCTAAAGTCACTGGAGGATTACCAAGACAGCCAAGATAAAGCTCTGACATGTAGAAAATGACTGAGAACCATATCCAAGTCCTCATACCCAAAGCTGCAGCTTCCTGGCTCCTTTAAGGTGACCCCAAAGCAAGCTGCAGGCAAAGGGAGGGGTCTCACCTCTTATACCAGCAGCTGGTGCTTCTGTGTTTGTATCCCAGGGTAAGGTGCTCACAACCAACCAGAGAAACACCTGAACCTGCTCCTAGCCTGAGCATCCTGAACCTGTTTGTAGCCTGAGCTTCCTGAACCTGTTCCTAGCCTGAGTATCCTGAAGCTGTTCCTAACCTGAGCATCCTGAAGCTGTTCCTAGCCTGAGCATCCTGAACCTGTTCCTAGCCTGAGCATCCTGAAGCTGTTCCTAGCCTGGGCTTCCTGTAGCTGTTTCTAGCCTGAGCATCCTGAAGCTGTTCCTAGCCTGGGCTTCCTGTAGCTGTTTCTAGCCTGAGCTTCCTGAACCTGTTCGTAGCCTGAGCTTCCTGAACCTGTTCGTAGCCTGAGCTTCCTGAAGCTGTTCCTGAGCATCCTGAAGCTGTTCCTAGCCTGAGCTTCCTGAACCTGCTCCTAGCTTGGGCTTCCTGAACCTGCTCCCAGCTTGGGCTTCCTGAACCTGCTCCTAGCGTGGGCTTCCAGAACCTGTTCCTAGCCTGAGCTTCCTGAACCTGCTCCCAGCCTGAGAGTCCTGAACCTGCTCCCAGCTTGGGCTTCCTGAACCTGCTCCTAGCGTGGGCTTCCAGAACCTGTTCCTAGCCTGAGCTTCCTGAACCTGCTCCCAGCCTGAGAGTCCTGAACCTGCTCCCAGCCTGAGCTTCCTGCGCAGCTGCCCCAGCCCTCACCCAGGGTGACAGCAGGGCAGGACCATGGGGCCAGGAGCAGCAGCAACAGCAGGAAGGGTAGGAGAGCCCCACAGCTTTTTTAGCAGCAGCCCACAGTCAGAGCTGCCTTAAAGCCATCATGAGAGCATGAAGCTCCTCAGAGCAGAGGACACAGTTTGCCAACGAGCCAATGCTGAGGACCTGCTCCCAGCTCAGTCTGACTCTCCACTTGCACAGGCAGCAGAATGCTTTGACGTGGGCCGTGCAGGGCACCTGAGGAGAAGCCCTGCGCTGATGATCTGTCTGGGGAGAGCCTCCCTTCCTTTGCCCGGAGAGGCAGCCCTTCCCCTCATCTTCTCTGCAGCACGGACGGCAAGGTCTGGCGGCGTTTTGAGCAGGAGGGGGCTGCGCTGGTGCAATGGCACTTGCGAAGCACCGCGGAGCTGCCAGCTCTGCAGGCAGCGCGGAGCACCACTGACATCTGCAGGTGCACATCGCCGCGACAGGGGAAGGCACAGCGCCCCGCAGCAGGCTCCTGCCTGAGGCTGCCCGAAGGAAAGGCAGCAGAGGCACTCCCAGCGCCTGCCCCTCTCGGCTCCTCTCCCCAGGGGCTCAGTCAGACCCTGCCTCTGGACCAGCCTCGGCAGGAGCTTCTCCCTGCGCTGGTAGTGCAGGTGGCCAGGTTCCCAGGCTTGCTGTGAACTTAGTGCTCCCTTTGGCTCACCTAGAGTCACAGAACCGTTGAGGTTGGAAGAGACCTTTGAGGTCATCAAGTCCAACCACTGCCCTGCTGCTCACCATCCCTCCACTGCTGCTAAGCCACTGCCACTAAACCACAGCCCTCAGCACCACAGCCCTCAGCACCACATCCAGGAGTGTTTTAAATACCTCCAGGGCTGGGGACTCCACCACCTCCCCTGGGCAGCTCCTCCTGTGTTACAAGAGAGCTGCACAGCAGTGTGGCTGTCCTATGAGGAGAGACTGAGGGAGCTGGGGTTGCTTAGCCTGGAGAAGAGGAGGCTCAGGGGAGACCTTCTTGCTCTCTCCAACTCCCTGAAGGGAGGTTGTAGCCAGGTGGGGGTTGGTCTCTTCTCCCAGGCAAGCAGCACCAGAACAGGAGGACACAGTCTCAAGCTGTGCCAGGGGAGGTTTAGGCTGGAGGTGAGGAAGAAGTTCTACACAGAGAGAGTGATTGCCCATGGGAATGTGCTGCCCAGGGAGGTGGTGGAGTCACCATCATTGGAGGTGTTCAGGAGGAGACTTGATGGGGTGCTTGGTTGCATGGTTTAGTACATTAGGTGGTGTTGGATGATAGGTTGGATGTGATGATCTAGAAGGTCTCTCCCAACCTGGTCTGGTATATTCTATTCTATTCTATTCTGTTCTGTTCTGTTCTATTCTTTCTATTCTCTCTCCTCCAAATGAGGAATCAAAGCAGGATCCTCAGGGGCAGGTTGTGAGGAAGCTTCCTCAGTCAGACCTAGGGAGGGTGACCAAAAGCCAGCAGTGGGAAGAAGTGCAGAAGAGAGGGGAAGGGAGCAGCTGATTTGTGATTCTGGGGGGTTGAATGTGCCCACATCTCAAGAGAGACCATACCAGCAAAGAGCACTGCTGGTTCCACTGAGTTGTGGCACCCAATAGGTCTCACAGATGCTGTTCTTCAAAGCTAGAGTGAGGGAGCTCCTGCCAAACAAGCAACTGTTGAGGTTGGGAGAGACCTTTGAGGTCATCAAGTCCAAGTGCTCCCCATGAGCTCCCCATGAGCTCCCCATGCCAGCACTGCTGCTAAGGCTCTGCCACTAAAGCCCAGCCCTCAGCACCACATCCAGGAGTGTTGGAAATACCTCCAGGGTGGGGACTCCTGCAGCTCCCTGGGCAGCCTGTGCCAGTGCCTGAGGGCCCTTGCTGAGGAGGTATTTCTTGTCATACACAACCTGACCCTCCCCTGGCACTACCAGAGGCTGTTTCCTCTTGTCCTGTCACTTGTTGCATGTGAGCAGAGCCCAGCCCCCAGCTCCCTGCAGCCTCCTCTCAGGGAGCTGCAGAGAGCAATGAGGTCTCCCTCAGCCTCCTCTTCTCCACACTCAACACCCCCAGCTCCCTCAGCTGCTCCTCCCCAGCCCTCTTCTGCAGACCCTTCCCCACCTTGGTTGCCCTTCTCTAGACCTGCTCCTTCTTGAAGTGAGGGTCCCAAAGCTGAACCCAGGACTGAAGCTGTGGCCTCAGCAGTGCCCCTGACTGACTCCTTCCCTTGCACTTTGATCCACATCCCAATCTTGTTTATTAATCCATCCCAATCTTGTTTATAAAACCTTCCCCTAACCAGAGCAGTTTCCAAGCAAGTGCAGTGTTCCAAAGCAGTTTTATTTTGGCATTTTCAAACAGGATTTGTTAATGCTGTTGGTTTGGGGTTGTTTTCAATGAAGGGCAAGAAGTGTTCTGGTCACTCTCACTTACCCAGTAATGCACATGGGGAAAGTCCCACAAGGTTCCAACAGTCCCAATGGGAAAGTGAGATCTGCACTTGCCAGCTGCTTCGTTTTTCTTTCTTAGCAGCAGCTTTACTGCTGCCTTTCACAGAGTCACAGAGTGTGAGGGGCTGGAAGGGACCTCCAGAGATCACCCTGTCCAACCCTGCTGCCAGAGCAGCATCACCTAGGGCAGGTCACACAGGAGCAGGTCCAGGTTGGCACCACAGCATCATAAGCCACACGTGGAAGATGCCACTGGGAGGAGGAAAAGAACTTCCAACCTGGCAAGCAAGGCTTCTGAGCTTTATAGATGAAAACTGCATGGCTCTCCCCCACTCAGGCATCTCCAAACATGCCACTGAAGGACAACCCACACTGCCTGTTCAGTCTGTCTAGCAACATCAACAACCTGCATCCCAGTTGTGATGGAAGGGCAGGGAACCAGAGCCCCCATGGCTCACAGGACTTCCACTGTCCATGGCTTCAGGGCAGGTGTAGGGAGAGGGAGGTCATTCTGCCCCTGTACACTGCACTGGTTAGGCCACACCTTGAGTCCTGTGTCCAGTTCTGGGCCCTTCAGTTTAGGAAGGAGGTTGACTTGCTGGAAGGTGTCCAGAGAAGGGCAACAAAGTTGGTGAGGGGTTTGGAACACAGCCCTGTGAGGAGAGGCTGAGGGAGCTGGGTTGATTAGCCTGGAAAAGAGGAGACTCAGGGGAGACCTTATTGCTCTCTACAACTACCTGAAGGGAGGTTGTAGCCAGGTGGGGGTTGGTCTCTTCTGCCAGGCAAGCAGCACCAGAACAAGAGGACACAGTCTCAGGCTGCACCAGGGGAGGTTTAGGCTGGAGGTTAGGAGGAAGTTCTACACAGAGAGTGATTGCCCATTGGAATGTGCTGCCCAGGTAGAGTCACCATCACTGGAGGTGTTCAGGAGGAGACTTGATGGGGTGCTTGGTGCCATGGGTTAGTTGATTAGGTGGTGTTGGATGATAGGCTGGACACGATGATCTTGAAGTTCTCTCCCAACCTGGTCTATTCTATTCTATTCTATTCTATTCTATTCTATTCTATTCTATTCTATTCTATTCTATTCACTTACCTGTGCAGCTTCTGGGGGGCTCATGGTCCTCGAGAACTAGTGACCTCCACAGGCATTGGACCATTCCCCATCATCACATATTCTTAGACTAACCCTCACACAGCTCCTAATATTTCTGTTCCCCGGCTGGAGGCTGAAGAGTGCAGAGGCCACAGAATGACAGAATCACAGAATGCTAAGGGTTGGAAGGGACCTCTGGAGATCACTGAGTCCAAAGGCCCTGCAAAGCAGGACCTCTTCATGCAGATCACAAAGGGATGTGTCCAGGAGGGTTTTGATGATCTCCAGAGGAGACTCCACAACCTCTCTGGGCAGCCTGCTCCAGGGCTCCAACACCCTCACAGTAGGAAAGCTTTTTCTCATGCTGAGATGGACCTTCCTGTGATTGAGTTTGCATCCACTGGATGGATGATCTTTAAGGTCCCTTCCAACCCAAAGCCTTCTATGATTCTATGGCCTTTGGGCACACAGGTGTACCTGGAGGAGAATATGCTGTACAGAAGTCTAATCTAGCTTTCTAACTAGGCTGACTGGAAAGGTACTCATTTCAAACTGTGGCTACTTAGATCACAGCTCACAGGATGTCAGGGGTTGGAAGGGACCTCTGAAGATCATCCAGTCCAAGCCCCCTGCCAAAGCAGGAGCATAGAATCCAGCACAGGTCACACAGGAACACATCCAGATGGGTCTTAAAAGTTTCCAGAGAAGGAGACTCCACAACCTCTCTGGGCAGCCTGCTCCAGGGCTCTGGGACCCTCACAGTGCAGAAGTTCCTCCCCATGTTGAGGTGGAACCTCCTGTGCTGGAGTTTATATCCATTGCTCCTTGTCCTATCACGGAGCAGAGCCTGTCCCCTCCCTCTTGACATCCAGTCCAGATCCCTCACCCAGCTCCCCTAGAGCCTTCTCTTTCTTCTTCCTCCTAACAGGAGCCTGATTTCAGTGCTGCACACTTTTGGGGCACAGTATCTTCCTGAAAGCCATTCGAAACTTCACATGACAGAGAGGGTAAAGAAAGGGATTCAGAGAGGAGTTGAGCCACAGGAGCCAGAAGGTCATCTCATAGAGGGAGCTGTGGACACAGGTGCCCTGGCAGGCCCCACGGATGATCATCAGCAGGGTGTAAGGGGCCCAGCAGATGGCAAAGACACAGACAATGACTGCCAGGGACTTGGCCATCCTCTCGTCCCGCCGCAGCTTCGCCCTGCTCCTCGCGCGGACGGGGGCAGGGAAGTCATTCTCGGGGGCTACAGAACCACCTCTGGATGGTGACGAATTCTCAGCTACACAGGGCTCTTTCTTGGGCCTTGTGGAGGAAGAAACGCTGTCTTCTGCTTCCAGTGGAGGAGGGGAAGATGCTCCTGGCCTTGGCACGAGGCAAAGCCTCCAGGAGAGGCTGCTGCTGCTCCTCGGGAGCTGCGGGTCCCGGCCGGCGCCGTGCCGCTGGCGCCTGTGGATGTCGTGGAAGATGTGCAGGTTGAAGTAGGTCACCAGGAGCAGCGGCACGAAGAACTCCAGGGTGGATGCAGGCAGGAGGAAGTACCAGTTGTCAAAGAACTCAGCATAGCACTGATCTGCTGCCACCACGCTGTGCCCAGCCACCTGCTCCCAAAGGAGGATAGCTGGGCAGTAGAGGAGGAAGGCCAGGCCCCAGATGGCCACCATCTTGACAACAGGGCTGGATGCTATTCCTTGCTGGGCTCTGTAAGACACCTGTCAGGAAAACAAAGAGGAAGGTCATCTATAGAGGCATGGTTTGGGACCAACAGAAGTAGCACAGAATCATTGAATCATAGAATCATTGAATCACTGAATCATTGAATCACTGAATCATTGAATCACTGAATCATTGAATCACTGAATCATTGAATCACAGAATCAGTGAATCATTGAATCCTTGAATCACTGAATCATTGAATCACTGAATCATTGAATCACTGAATCATTGAATCATTGAATCATTAAATCATTGAATCACAGAATCATTGAATCATTGATTCATTGAATCATGGAATCAGTGAATCATTGAATCCTTGAATCCTTGAATCATTGAATCGTTGAATCACAGAATCATTGAATCACTGAATCATTGAATCATTGAATCACAGAATCATTGAATCATTGATTCATTGAATCACAGAATCAGTGAATCATTGAATCCTTGAATCATTGAATCATTGAATCAGAATCAGAATCATTGAATCATTGAATCATTGAATCATGGAATCATTGAATCATTGAATCATTGAATCACTGAATCATTGAATCATTGAATCATTGAATCACTGAATCACTGAATCACAGAATCATTGAATCACAGAATCATTGAATCATTGAATCATTGACTCATTGAATCACAGAATCATTGAATCACAGAATCATTGAATCATTGACTCATTGAATCACAGAATCATTGAATTATTGAATCATTGAATCACAGAATCACAGAATCATTGAATCACAGAATCATTGAATCATTGAATCACAGAACCATAGAATCACAGAATCATGGAATCATAGAATGGTCCAGGTCAGAAGGGATCTCCAAAGCTCATCCAGCCCAACTTCCTGCACTCAGCAGGGACATCTCCACTGGATCAGGTTGCCCATAGCCCTGTCCAGCCTCACCTTGAATATCTCCAGGGATGGAGCCTCAGCCACCTCCCTGGGCAACCTGTACCAGTGTTCCACCACCCTCATAGTGAAGAACTTGTTCCTAACATCCAATCTCAATCTGCTCTGCTCTAGTTTGAAGCCACTGCCCCTGGTCCTGTCCCTGCAGGCCTTTGCAAACAGTCTCTCCCCACCCTTCCTGCAGACCCCCTTCAGGTACTGGGAGGCTGCTACCAGGCCTCCCTAGAGCCTTCTCCTCTCCAGGCAGGAAAGAAACTTAGCAGAGTGCTTGGTGATGTAGAGCTGCAGTTCTGCTGATCAGTTGAAGGTCACCCAAGTGTCTCTCTGCCATATCACAGGGGAGTCTGTCCACAGCTTAATGTACCTGTGCTGGATTCTGGTGAAACATGGGCATCCATCAGCACCTAGGAACTTAGCATGCCCTGTTGGAGACACCTCTGCTCTGAGAAGTTAGCATCTGGGAGCTGTTCAGGGCATGACCACCACCCACTGCCAGCTGCACTGCTTTCTAAGCCAGGGAGGCTGAACATGCCACAGTGGCCAGCAGCAAATGTGGCACATGTGGCACCTTCCTCTGAGACAATTGTGTACTGCACTCTTCTTGAGGAGGCAGGAATAGATCTCAGCTCTGCACTGCAGCCTTTAGGTGGTGAAACCACATCATCAGCCCTTTTCTTCCTTCTGCCGCTGCTCCAGGGCCACTACACACTTCATAGAGTCACAGAATTGTTTGGGTTGGAAAAGATCAGAGTCCAACCATCAACCTAACAGCACCACAGCCATTAAACCATGGCCCCAAGTGCCATCTCCACAGGTTTCTGGGACACCTCCAGGGATGAGGACTCCACCACCTCCCTGGGCAGCCTCTGCCAAGCCCTGACCACTCTGGCAGCAAAGACATTTTTCCTCCTCTCCAACCTAACCCTCCCCTGGCACAATTCCAGGCCAGTTGCTCTCATCCTATTTTCCACTCTGTGCTGCAGAACAAGCAGACACATTCCAGCTCACATCCTGCTCCATCCCTATCATGGGATGCCAGGGGAAATGTGTCACTCAGGGATCTTAGATCTCCACCTGCAGAGTGAACATGTGTGGATGTCCTTAAAGGTGAAGCAAATGGGCCTGGGCTCTTTTCAACTGGAGCCCAGTGACGGGACAAGGAGCAGTGGGCACAAACTAGAAGCAAGGAGGTGACACTTGAACTTCTTTGCTGTGAGGGTGCTGGAGCCCTGGAGCAGGCTGCCCAGAGAGGTTGTGGAGTCTCCTTCTCTGAAGAGATTCCAACCCCACCTGGATATTGTGATCCTGGGCAACCTGATCTAGGTGATCCTATTCTAGCAGGGGGTTTGGACTGGATGACTCCCAGAGGTCTCTTCCAAGTCCCACCATGCTGGTCTTGGTTCCATTTGTGCAGGTGGTCTTAGCTCTGTACTCTGTGAATCCTGGGCCTTCCAGGGCAATGTTTCTCATGTGCACAATGTTCTGCTGTTGGATTTCCCAGGTTCTTTCCTTTAAACTCCATCAAACAGTAAGAAAGGCAGCCAGAGTAACTTCATTACAATCAACAGCAATTAAACTCTGCTCTGAGATCACACTGATGTTCAGTATCAGTACCACTAAGGTTTGAAGAGACCTCAATGATCATCAAGTCCAACCTGTCACCACAAACTAGACTAGACTAGGGAGGACACTACTGCCCACTGCAGGCTTGAACTCACAACCTTCCCATTAAGGGTCTTATGCAGTCCCAACTCAGCCACATCTGCCTGCTCTCACATATCACCACCCAGCTGGAACCTGTGGCTGTCCCTGACACTTCCCTTCCACTGGAGCTAACAGAATGAGCAGTGAGCAGTGCTGGTCTCCATCCTTAGCATGAGCCAGGACACAAAGCACCCACAGGGAGGGCAGGAGGCTCCTCAGGAGGCAGAGACACAAAGTGTGGCTGAAGTTTGGGAGTCTGCTCCAGGCACTGAGAGAGGTTTATTGCTGCATGTCTACAGGCAGTCACAGCAGTTTCTCTTTTGTCCCACTCCCTGCTCCTCTTGCTCCTGCTCCAGGATCATCTGGGGCCACATTTTAGATGCAGACCCTCTCCCTGGCATCCCTCACTCCACTGCCTTAGTCCTATCTGCCTTTTCCTCCCATGCCTGATTTTAAGCCCAAACCCAAATTCATTTTACTCTGAATTTCCTCTCTCCCTGTCTCTGTTCAGCAGCCTCCTCTCTTACCCTTCTTACCCTTCAGCCTCCAGCAGCCTGCAGCAGAAATGGTGAGAAAAGCCCTGGTTGCCCAGCTGTGGGCTGGAGTATCATAGGACCAGAGGATATGGAATGGAATGGAATGGAATGGAATGGAATGGAATGGAATGGAATGGAATAGAATAGAATAGAATAGAATAGAATAGAATAGAATAGAATAGAATAGAATAGAATAGAATAGAATAGACCAGACCAGATTGGAAAAGACCTTAAAGATCATCAAGTCCAACCTATCATCCAAAACCACCTAATCAACTAACCCATGGCACCAAGCACCCCATCAAGTCTCCTCCTGAACACCTCCAGTGATGGTGACTCCACCACCTCCCTGGGCAGCACATCCCAATGGCCAACCTCTCTCTCTGCGTAAAACTTCCTCCTCACCTCCAGCCTAAACCTCCCCTGGCACAGCTTGAGACTGTGTCCTCTTGTTCTGGTGCTGCTTGCCTGGGAGAAGACACCAACCCCCACCTGGCTACAACCTCCCTTCAGGGAGTTGGAGAGAGCAAGAAGGTCTCCCCTGAGCCTCCTCTTCTCCAGGCTAAGCAACCCCAGCTCCCTCAGCCTCTCCTCCCAGGGCTGTGCTCCAGACCCCTCCCCAGCTTTGTTGCCCTTCTCTGAACACCTTCCAGCAAGTCAACCTCCTTCCTAAACTGAGGGGCCCAGAACTGGACACAGGACTCGAGATGTGGCCCTAATATTAGAGGTTGGAATGGACCTCCAAAGATCACTGAGTCCAACCCCCCCCAGAATCCAGTACAGGTCCCACAGGAACACATCCAGACAGGGCTGGAAAGTCTCCAGAGAAGGAGACTCCACAACCTCTCTGGGGAGCCCTTTCCAGCCTGCACTGAGTATGCTCAGGGCAGAGGACTCAGCACAAGTAGCTGCAAATATCAACTGAGAGATCTCCACATTTTTGAGGGCTATTTCCTCGGTTAAATCTGGGCTAACACTCACCAAGATGGCAAAGCTTGGTGAGAGCAAGCCACCAATGATCCTGTGGCAAAGGCAGAGATGGTGTAAACAGGATACTCACAGCTCTGGTAACTGACAGGAAACGGTCATAGCTGATAAGAACAATGTTGAACACTGAGGCTGTGCAGAGGAGGTAGTCCAGGGCTAGCCAGAGCTTGCAGATGTCCCTTCCCAAGTGCCACTTCCCTGTCAGGCTGTAAGGGATGTAGAGGGGCATGCAGAACACACCTGTGGAAGGCAACCACACAGACACACTGTGGTTCATATGGATTGCAGCCAGCACTCCTGGAAGCACAGAGACACTGCTCTGGTGTCTGGCTAAAAAGGAAAAGTGTAACCTCAGTCAGTTTGCAGCTGACAGTAAGCTGGGAGGGAGTGTGGATCTGCTGGAGGGCAGGAAGGCTCTGCAGAGGGACCTGGACAGGTTGGGTCAATGTTTTGAGGCCAATGGGATGAGGTTCAACAAGGCCAAGTGCTGAGTCCTGCACTTGGGTCACAACAGCCCCAGGAGTGCTCCAGGCTTGGGGCAGAGTGGCTGCAAACTGCCCAGCAGAGAAGGAGCTGGGGGTGCTGGCTGACAGCAGCTGAAGATGACCCCAGGTGCTCAAGAAGGCCACCAGCAGCCTGGCCTGGAGCAGCAATGGTGTGGGCAGCAGGAGCAGAGCAGGGATTGTGCCCTGTACTCAGCACTGGGGAGGCCACAGCTTGAGTGCTGGGTTCAGCTTTGAGTCCTCACTCCAAGAAGGACCTTGAAGGGTGGCACAGGAGCGTGCTGTGGTGGCACAGTGACATGGAACCTCAGCCCTGTACCGCCTCTGATCTTTCCTCTGGGTTAGCTCTCCCCCAGACACATCTCCAGATGTTGCTGATGGCAGTTGTCAGCTTCAGGCTGGTCAGCATTTGCAGGCAAGAGGCAATATAGTGGTCAGGTGGTGTTGGATCTGGAAACCTCCTCTGCCAGAGGCAGAGCAGAGCTGTGAAACCCTCTCCCATTTTTAAAGGGTCTTTTAACCTACTGCTGGTTCCCCAGCTGAGGTTCACTCCAGAACTGTTTGATGTTTGCTTTCACTTGGGTTTTGGTCTTCTGCTGAAGTATATCTATCAGAAACATCACATTTGGGTTCTATTTTTAAGCCACCAACTTCTTCATTTCACCACTGCCACCCAAGAGCATGGTGCAACACCTGAGCCTACACCCAGGCAAATGCTGACCTGCCAGGGGCAACAAGAAAATGATGTGCTCAGCACTGCTGAGGCCACACCTTGAGTCCTGTGTCCAGTTCTGGGCTCCTCAGGTTAAGAAGGACATTGAGAGACTTGAAGGTGTCCAGAGAAGGGCAACAAAGCTGGGGAGGGGTCTGGAGCACAGCCCTGTGAGGAGAGGCTGAGGGAGCTGGGGTTGCTTAGCCTGCAGAAGAGGAGGCTCAGGGGAGACCTTCTTGCTCTCTCCAACTCCCTGAAGGGAGGTTGGAGCCAGGTGGGGGTTGGTCTCTTCTCCCAGGCAAGCAGCAGCAGAACAAGAGGACACAGTCTCAAGCTGTGCCAGGGGATGTTTAGGCTGGAGGTGAGGAGAAAGTTCTTCCCAGCAAGAGAGCTTGGCCATTGGGATGTGCTGCCCAGGGAGGTGGTGGAGTCCCCATCCCTGGAGGTGTTTAGGAAGAGCCTGGATGAGGCACTTGGTGCCATGGTTTAGTTGATCAGATGGTGCTGGGTGATAGGTTGGGCTTGATGATCTCTGAGGTCTTTTTCAACCTGGTTAATTCTTTCTATTCTATTCTATTCTATTCTATTCTATTCTATTCTATTCTATTCTATTCTATTCTATTCTATCCTATCCTGTCCTATCCTATCCTATCCTATCCTATCCTATCCTATCCTATCCTGTCCTATCCTATCCTGTCCTATCCTATCCTATCCTATCCTGAGCAGCTTCAGGAGCCATATTAAACTCCTCAGATTCTTATTTCCTTACTATATCCATCAAGATCTTAGAATTCACTGAGTGTTTAAGGGCAGGCAGATGAGGCTGTGAGCAACCTGGTCAAGCAGGAGGTGTCCCTGCCCATGGCAGGGGGGGTTGGAACTGGAGAATCCCTAAGGTCCCTTCTAACCCAAACCAGTCTGTGGCATCCAGGTTGATGCAGCCCCACTGGCAGTAAACCTCTGGGCAAGGAGCTGACAGTTAGCACCAGGGCAATGCCCACAGTGCTCTCAGTGCTGGTGGCTTGGTTTGACTTACACCTTAAACACAAGCACAGCATTTGTGCCCCAAATACTTCTTTTTCATAGCTGCTAGTGACAGCTACTGCTCTCTTTAAAGGGGCCAGGTGATTCTATCCCTCTACTGTCATCTGATGAGACATCACCTGAAGCACTGTAGCTGCTTCTGGTGTCCCCACAGCACCAGGAGGACCTGGAACTGTTGGAGAAGGGCCCAGAAGAGGACATGAAGTTGATCAGAGGGCTGGAGCACCTCCCCTATGAGGACAGGCTGGGAGCTGGGGCTGTTCAGCCTGGAGAAGGCTGCAGGGAGATCTTAGAGAAGCCTTCCAGTAGCTGAAGGGGGCTACAGGAGAGCTGGGCAGGGACATTTTATAAGGGCTTGTAGTGACAGGAGGAGGGGCAATGGATTGAAGCTGGAAAAGGGGAGACTGAGACTGGAGAGTAGGAAGAAATTGTTGACAGTGAGGGTGGGGAGACACTGGCACAGGTTGCCCAGGGAAGCTGTGGATGTGCCCTCCCTGGAGGTGTTCAAGGCCAGGCTGGATGAGGCCTTGAGCAACCATTCTAGCTGAGAGGCAACCCTGCCCATGGCAGGGGGGCTGGTGACAATGATCTCTAAGGTCCCTTCCAACCTGAGGCATTCTGTGATTCAAGCAGCTTCTACCATTCCTCACCCTCCTCCCAGACACACAGCTGGGAAATTGTTCTCCCAGAAGAAACCACCTAGAAAACAACCCCCACTCCTCCTGCTTGGGACTCTTAGGGCACAAAGAGCAGAAGCCACCACAGGCAGGACTTACCCACTGCAAAGTCAGAAATGGCAAGGTTCAGAAAGTAATAGTTACTGTGGTGCCTGAGGCCTCTGTCCAGGATGAAAGCCAGGATCACCAGGACGTTCCCAACGATGGTGAGCAGGGCCAGCAGCACCATGAGGGAAGCCAGCAGCACCAGCACCCCCAGAGAGAGCTCAGAGCTCAGGGAGTGTGTGGACAAAGAGCCATTGCACCTTCCAGCCACGCAGAGAGCCTGGGCAGTGCTGTTGTGCATCTTGTGTGTCCAGCTCAGCGCAGGCTGGGAAGGGCTTCCATCTGGCAGCGCTATCCAAAAGGCTGAGACGAGTCCATCAACAGACTGGGCTGGATCCTGACACATCCAAAACCATTCATAGTAGCAAATCAGTGGAGCTGAAGACCTTCAGGACCTGCAGTCCCTCACATCCCTTGGTCTAGATGCATCTTGCTGGTCTGGAAGCAGAGTCCAGGCAGCTCACAAACAGCAGCGAGGGCACACCTCACAAATCAGATCTCTCTTCTTCCCCTCAACGCTGATCTTTATCAACTGAGGTCAGGAAAGTCAGTCTGAAAGCAACTCTTTCCACAGCCAGTTTGCATATCAGCACTGTGTAAGCATTCTGACACAGTGAATTCTGCTGAAGCTAAACACAGATCTCATTTTCACTTCCCCAGGGGCTTTGAATCATTGCAGCTCTGTGCTTCTCACTGCTGCACCCCTGACTGCCTCTCACAGCCACACTTCACAGAACAGAGGCACATCTCCTGATGCTGCTGGTCACAGAGCACTTCAAATTCAGTTACACACAGCAGAGTATCACAAAGAAAATCATAGAACTGTCAGGGTTGGAAGGGACCTCAAGGCTCAGCCAGTCCCAACCCCCTGCCATGGGCAGGGACACCTCACACCACAGCAGGTTGCTCACAGCCACCTCCAGCCTGGCTGCAAACACCTCCAGGCAGGAGGCTTCCACCACCTCCCTGGGCAACCTGTGCCAGGCTCTCACCACCCTCCTGGGCAACAACTTCTTCCTCACAGCCAATCTCAATCTCCCCTCTTCTAGTTTTGCTCCATCCCCCCAGTCCTATCACTCCCTGACACCCTCAAAAGTCCCTCCCCAGCTTTCTTGGAGCCCCCTGCAGATCCTGCAAGGCCACAATGAGGTCTCCTGGGAGCCTTCTCCTCTCCAGCCTGCACAACCCAACTCTCTCAGGCTGTCTCCATCGCAGAGCAGCTCCAGCCCTCTGTTCCTCCTCCTGGCCCTTCTCTGGACACCTTCCAGCCCCTCCAGATCCTTCCTGGCACAGAGGCTCCAGAGCTGGCCCCAGAGCTGCAGCTGTGGTCTCAGCAGAGTGGAGCAGAGGGGCAGAATCCCCTCCCTGGCCCTGCTGGCCACGCTTCTCTTGCTGCAGCCTTTTCAGCTCACAATCTGGCCCTGGGCACAGCAAACTAAATATCTGCACTTTGGGGCACTTCATAAGCACGGCCCATCCAACCCTTCCCTTCCCAATAGTCCCAGGTAAGCTTCCACCCTGGCTAAGCAGCTAAGGGCTTGATTTACTCAGGGAGCACTGAGCAAGATTTTCAACAATCAGAAAACTCTCAGAATCACAGAACAGGAGGGGTTGGAAGGGAGCTCTGGAGATCCAGGTCCAACCCCACTGCCAAAGCAGGACCACCTAGGGCAGGCCAAACAGGAACACATCCAGAGGAGTCTTGAAAGTCTCCAGAGAAGGAGACTCCACAACCTCTCTGGGCAGCCTGCTCCAGGGCTCCAGCACCCTCACAGTAAGGAAGTTTCTCTTCATGTTGAGGTGGAACCTCCTGGGTTCCAGCTTGTACCTGTTGGTCCTTGTCCTATCACTGGGCACCACCAAAAAGAGCCTGGCCCTTTCTTCTTGACACCCAGACCTCAGGTATTTATGGGCAGTCATAAAATCCCCTCTGTCTTATCTTCTCCAGACTAAACAGCCCCAGCTTTCCCAGCCTTGCCTCATCATCCAGTCTCTTCATCATCCTCACAGCTCCCCAGCGGAATCTCCCCAGCAGATCCCTGACTCTCCTGACCTCAAAACTGGACACAGGATTCCAGGTGTGGTCTCCCCAGAGCAGAGGGGAAGGAGACCATCCCTTGACCTGCTGGCCATGCTCTTCTTGATGCACCCTGGGATGCCATTGTCCCTCTTGGCCACGAGGGCACAAACACAACAAATTCTTCACATGTCCAGCAGTGGTGTGACAAAGGCTTTGGGCCCTGCATGGGTAACATAGGACACCAAAAACATCTCTTGTGGCTTCACTGCTGTGTGGGTCCAAGTTTACCACACTCAGTGCTCCCTGACACAAATTCTCCAGCACTGCAAAATGAGGACACAGCTTACCCTGGACCTAATTTCCCAGGCCAGAATGCAAGCAAATGTTGTGCTAAAAGCACAGGGATAGACAAGGAGACAACTCCAACATGGCCTCATTTGGTCCCTGTCTCCAACTCCCTGAAGGGAGGTTGTAGCCAGGTGGGGGTTGGTCTCTTCTCCCAGGCAAGCAGCACCAGAACAAGAGGACACAGTCTCAAGCTGTGCCAGGGGAGGTTTAGGCTGGAGGTGAGGAAGAAATTCTTCATAGAAAGAGAGATTGGCCACTGGGATGTGCTGCCCAGGGAGGTGGTGGAGTCACCATCCCTGGAGGTGTTTAGAAAGAGCCTGGATGAGGCACTCGGTGCCATGGTTTAGTTGATCAGATGGTGCTGGGTGATAGGTTGGACTGGATGATCTCTGAGGTCTTTTTCAACCTGGTTAATTCTATTCTATTCTATTCTATTCTATTCTATTCTATTCTATTCTATTCTATTCTATTCTATTCATCCTATCCTATCCTATCCTATCCTATCCTATCCTATCCTATCCTATTCTATCCTATCCTATCCTATCCCTATTCCTATTCTTATTCCTATTCTTATTCCTATTCTATTCTACCTTCAGTGCCTCAGCTGCTGAGTCAGTACAGTAGCTACTCAAGAAATGTGGGTTGGTTTCCCTTACACTAAAAAACAAAGGCCACAAAAACTGTGCCAGCTCCTGAGCTCATGGCAGTGAAGCAGCTGAGTCAACCACCTGCTCCTGAAGCTGCATCCCTCCAGCAGTCAGGCTCTCCAACTGTGACAGAGTCCCAGAGTGCAGGCTGGAAGGGACCCCAGGACCACCTGCTCCAACCTCTGCAGCTGACAGCAGAGCTGAAAGGAGCTGGCCCAGCACCCTGCCAAGCTGAGCCTTCCAACTGCCCCATGGAGGGGACTCCCCTGCTGCCCTTGGGAGATGATTCCACTCTCTGACTGCTCTCAGGGGCAAACATTTTCTCCTGCAGTCCCATGGGAATGTCCCCAGCAGTGCCTTGGCCCCATCCCCCCTTGTCTTTCCCATGGGGCTCCTTGGACACAGGGAGTCTCCATCCTCCTGGCAGCCTCCCTTTAGCTGCTGCTCCATGGTGATGAGGTCTGCCCTGAGCCTTCTCTTCTGCAGGCTGAACACACTCAGCTCTCAGCCTTGCCTCACACAGCAGGGCTGCCAGGCCTCTCAGCACTCTCCTGGCCCTTCTCTGGACACTTTCCAGCCTATCCACAGCTTTTCTGTACAGCAGAGACCAAACCTGCAGGCAGTGCCCCAGGTGTGTGCTGCCCAGCACTGAGCAGAGTGGAACAATGACTTCTTTACCCATGCTGGTGATGCCCTGGGTGATACAAACCCCAGTGTTGATGTTAACACCACCCCTGTGAGGCAAGGAGGTGTAATGGGAATGAATGGCCAAAGAGAATCTTCCTGCAGTGTGAAAACTGCCATGAGAAGTCTCCACCTCCAGAGCTCTGAAGAGAATTTAGCTCCTCAAAGCCATCAGCCTTTGTGCTGTGATTGAGCTGCCCACACTCATTTGAGCTGTGCTTGCACAGTCTGGCACATGGAAGAGCTATACCCAAACCCCAGGCAAGAAAGCCTGGCACATGGAAGAGCTATACCCAAACCCCAGGCAAGAAAGCCTGGCACATGGAAGAGCCTGGCACATGGAAGAGCTATACCCAAACCCCAGGCAAGAAAGCCTGGCA
This sequence comes from Melanerpes aurifrons, assembly GCA_011125475.1. Classification (NCBI taxonomy): domain Eukaryota; kingdom Metazoa; phylum Chordata; class Aves; order Piciformes; family Picidae; genus Melanerpes; species Melanerpes aurifrons. Next base: position 12,234,002 of record WWNC01000040.1, read on the forward strand.
CATGGAAGAGCTATACCCAAACCCCAGGTAAGAAAGCCTGGCACATGGAAGAGCTATACCCAAACCCCAGGTAAGAAAGCCTGGCACATGGAAGAGCTATACCCAAACCCCAGGCAAGAAAGCCTGGCAGATGCAAGGCTATATTCAAACACCAGGTAATGAAGTCTGGCACATGGAAGAGTTGTACCCAAGCCTCACAGCCTCCTCCAGCACAGCTCCCCACCCCCTTCAGCTCTGCATTTTCAACTCCTTTGTTTATTAGCACTTAAGACAACTCTCTGTCAGCCTCCAGACCTCTCTGAATCCCATTCCCAAGCAGTGAGCATGGCCCTTGCAGAGGGAAAGGCCAAATCCAGTTTGACACTGGTTCAGTGGCAGAGCAAACCCACAGCATGTCACAGCAGCAGTGAACAAAGAGCTGATGCAGTGTGAAAAGCACTGTGTCAGTTCAGGTTTGTTCCAGCCCTTTGGATGGAACTTCTTTGCACTTGCAGAGCTTTACAGCCAAAAGGGCATTGTCCACTCCTGCCCAGCCAGCCCAAAGCCTAAACCCAGTATGAACCTGGGATTGCTGACTCCTGCTCATTCAACAGGAATGTGATCATGTGTCCAAGCCTGGCCTAGCTTTGAGGTGCACAGACCAGGCTCTAAATATCATTCAGACACAAGCAGAGAGGAAGTCTGGTGAGAGCCTGGCACAGGTTGCCCAGGGAGGTGGTGGAAGCCTCCTGCCTGGAGGTGTTTGCAGCCAGGCTGGATGTGGCTGTGAGCAACCTGCTGTGGTGTGAGGTGTCCCTGCCCATGGCAAGGGGGTTGGGACTGGCTGAGCCTTGAGGTCCCTTCCAACCCTGACAATTCTAAGTCTCTTCAGGAGAAAAGGAGGCACTGGGGGAAAGGGTAGGAACTGTTGATGCCTGGGACAGATGTGACAAGCAATCACAAGACTCCAATAGCATGGAAAATTTCCTTCTCTGAAAATCATCCAGAATTGTTAAGTGTACTGTGTCCTGCACCCCAGGCATGGGCTCTGGTAAAGACAGAAAAGCACAGGTATGCTGTACTGCAAGCTAGATGTAGACTTGCCCTCAGGAAGCAAATCTTGCCCATGAGGGTGGAGGTGGAGTGGAAGAGGTTGCCCAGAGAAGCTGTGGAGGCTCCAAGCCTGTAAGTGTTGGAAGGCAGGCTGACTGGGGCAAGCTGGTCTAGTAAGAGGTGTCCCTGTCCATGGCAGAAGGTCAGAAACAGAGAGCTCCAAGGTCTCTTCCAACCCAAACTATTTGAGGACTCCTCTACCATCAGGCATTCACTTGCATATTCACTTGCACAACCCTAGGCAGTGCTACAGGCTGGGGGCAGAGTGGCTGAGAGCAGCCAGGCAGAAAGAAACCTGGAGGTACTGGGTGATAGTAGGCCGAACAGGAGCCAGCAGTGTGCCCAGGCAGCCAAGAAGGCCAAGGGCATCCTGGCCTGCATCAGGAAGAGTGTGGCCAGCAGGAGCAGGGAAGTCCTTGTGCCCTGTGCTCAGCACTGCTGAGGCCACACCTTGAGTCCTGTGTCCAGGTCTGGGACCCTCAGTTTAAGAAGCACATTGAGAGACTTGAAGGTGTCCAGAGAAGGGCAAGAAGGCTGGGGAGGGGTCTGGAGCACAGCCCTGTGAGGAGAGGCTGAGGGAGCTGGGGTTGCTTAGCCTGCAGAAGAGGAGGCTCAGGGGAGACCTTCTTGCTCTCTCCAACTCCCTGAAGGGAGGTTGAGCCAGGTGGGGGTTGGTCTCTTCTCCCAGGCAAGCAGCACCAGAACAAGAGGATACAGTCTCCAGCTGTGCCAGGGGAGGTTTAGACTGGAGGTGAGGAAGAGATTCTTCCCAGCAAGAGAGATTGGCCATTGGGATGTGCTGCCCAGGGAGGTGGTGGAGTCACCATCCCTGGAGGTGTTTAGGAAGAGCCTGGATGAGGCCCTTGGTGCCATGGTTGAGTTGATCAGATGGTGCTGGGTGATAGGTTGGACTGGATGATCTCTGAGGTACTTTCCAACCTGGCTAATTCTATTCTATTCTAATGGTGGGAAATTCTATTCTATTGCTCATGGTGGGAAATAGAGCTCCAGGGCACTGCCTTGTCTTCAGAGTAGCTTTGGACATGAGGTTATGCTGCTCCTGTGAGTATTTCCACAGCCTTTGAAACACAGCAGAACTGCTTCTGCACTGACTTAGATTTGCAACAGGACAAACATTCTAATTCACCACAGCTCTGTAGGTGTATAAGGTTGCAGTGAGGTGGGGGTTGGGCTCTTCCCCCCTGGGGTCAAGTGATACAATGAGAGGGAATGGCCTGGAATTGTACCAGGGGAGGGCTAGGTTGGAGATGAGGCAAAATGTCTTTGCTGCCAGAGTGGTCAGGGACTGGCAGAGGCTGCCCAGGGAGGTGGTGGAGTCCCCAGCCCTGGAGGTGTTCCAGAGAGCTGTGGCCATGGCCCTTGGGGCCAGGGTTTGGTGGCCATCTTGGGGTTGGGTTGCTGGTTGGATTGGAGCATCTCAGAGGGTTTCCCCAACCCAAACAATTCTTTGATTCTATGTCCCTTCACTGAACCTCTGTGGAGATCTTTCCTACAAGCAGCACCTCAAGCAACCAAAGCAGGGCTTCCAACAAAACTTGTTATGTTTGCTAATGCACTGGAGGGTGTTCAGCCTGGCATCACACCAGCCAGAACAGAACCAGGATCTAGAAAATGAGCCAGATCAGGACAAACACCTCTGCTGCACCAATGCCAGGAGTAAACAGAGGTTTGCTTCTCTATCTCTGTTGAAGCACTTGTGAAAGAACAGCATTAAATAAGAGAGCAACCTGGCTTCCAACACTTCCAGCCTTGGACCCTCCACAGACTCCCTGGCAACCTGTTCCAGTGCCTCACCACCCTCATGGGGAAGAATTGCTTCCAGTGGCTCATCAAATCCAGCTGCTTCCACTTTGAAGCCATCACCCCTTGTGCTGTCACTCCCAGCCTCTATCAGAAGTCCCTCCCCAACTCTTGGGCAGCCCTCTTCAGCTACTGGAAGGCTGCTATGAAGTCTCCCTGGAGCCTTCTCTTAGGGTAGGGTAGGGCAGGGCAGGGCAGGGCAGGGCAGGGCAGGGCAGGGCAGGGCAGGATAGGATAGGATAGGATAGGATAGGATAGGATAGGATAGGATAGGATAGGATAGGATAGGATAGGATAGGATAGGATAGGATAGGGTAGGATTAACCAGGTTGGAAAAGGTCTTGAGATCATCAAGTCCAAACCTATCACCCAGCACCATCTGATCAACTCAACCAGGGCACCAAGTGCCTCATCCAGGCTCTTCCTAAACACCTCCAGGGATGGGGACTCCACCACCTCCCCAGGCAGAACATCCCAATGGGTAATCACTCTCTCTGTGTAGAACTTCTTCCTCACCTCCAGCCTAAACCTCCCCTGGCACAGCTTGAAACTGTGTCCTCTTGTTCTGGTGCTGCTTGCCTGGGAGAAGAGACCAACCCCACCTGGCTACAACCTCCCTTCAGGGAGTTGTAGACAGCCCCAGCTCTCCCAGCCTGTCCCCACAGGGGAGGCTCTCCAGCCCTCAGACCACTTTGGTGGCCTCCTCTGGACCTGCTCTAACAGCTTCATGTCCAGATGTTTCCAGGTGTTGCAAGGCTTTCACAACAAGGAGCTGCAAATGTCAAAATGCAGAGAAGTTGTGACTGAGCTCAGCTTGGGAAGAGCCAAAGAAATCACAGAAGGAGGTGAAAATATCCCCAGGGCTTTACTGAGGTGAAAACAAAAGCTCTGCTGCCTCAGGCAGGGCAATGAAGTCCAAGCTTCCTCTGTACAGATATGTGCAAAATCATCCTCTGAGCTTTGAAGACAAATCAGTCAGTGCTCTGCCCTCTTCTTGGTGTCCTTCCTGAGCTTCTTGCTCTTTCCTGCTTGCTTAGATGAGTCTTCCTGCAACAAAAACCAAGGGTTTCAGAATGTGAAGAGCACTCCTCTGCACTGGCAGCATTCTCTCAAGGGCACTCACCAGGCCCATCTGCCCTGTGAGCAGTGTTCAGAGCTCACTGGCAATCCTGTGATGCTTAGCCACTCTTTCTCAGGAAGCTAAATGCTTACAAACCTTCTCTGCAGTGAAACTGTGTGGCAATGCCAGTGATGAGTAGTGTGAGCAACCTGGCAGTGCAGGCTGTAGGCCTGCACTGCCAGGTTGCTCACACTACTCATCACTGGCATTGCCACAAAACTTCTTTGCCACACAGAATCAGAGTCACAGAATCACCAAGGTTGGAAGAGACCTCAAAGATCATCCAGTCCAACCTGGCACCACAGACCTCATGACTAGACCATGGCACCAAGTGCCACATCCAATCCCCTCTGGAACACCTCCAGGGATGGGGACTCCACCAGCTGGAGTGTTGTGTCCAGGCCTGGGCACCTCAATCCAAGAGAGCTGTGGAGGTGCTGGAGCCAGGGCAGAGCAGGGCAAGGAAGCTGGGAAGGGCCTGGGGAAGAAATCTGATGGGGAGTAACTGAAGGAGCTGGGGAGGGTTAGTGTGAAAGAGAGGAGGCTGAGGGGAGACCTCCTGGCTCTCTGCAGCTCCCTGAGAGGAGGCTGTGCAGAGGTTGGTGCTGGTCTCTTCTCACAGGTAATTAGCCACAGAACAAGAGGGAAGGGCCTCAAGCTGTGACTGGGGAGGTTTAGACTGGACAGTAGGAAACATTTTTCCCATCAAGAGTGGTCAGACACTGGAGGTGGTGGAGTCACCAACCCTGGAGGTGTTTCAAGGTGGTTTGGATGTGATGCTTGGGGCTCTGCTTCAAGGGTGACCCTTGCAGAGCAGGGTTAATGGTTGGGCTTGGGGATCCTGAGAGGCTTTTTCTGTGATTCATGGCAGCCAGGGGCTGGCACAGGGGATGTGTTCTCCTGGCTTCATCTAACAGTGACAATTTCATTGAATCACAGAATCATTTCTATTGGAAAAGCCCTTTAAGGTCACTGAGTGCATTCCCTAACTCTGCCAAGGCTGGGGCATGGCCCTCAGCACCACATCTCTGGGTTTTGGAAACACCTCCAGGGATGGGGATTCAACCACCTCCCTGGGCAGCCTGGGCCAGGCTCTCAGAACCCTTTCAGGGAAGAATTTTCTTCCAATGTCCAACCTAAACCTGCCCAGATACAACTTGAGCCCACTTCCTCTCGTCCTATCACTTCTCACTTGGGAGATGACACCAAAACCCACCTGGCTCCAACATCCTGGAGCCACAGCTACCTAGCTGTGAAGAGCCAGAAGGTCTCCCCTCACCTCCTCTTCTCCACACTCAACACCCCCAGCTCCCTCAGCTGCTCCTCCCCAGCCCTCTTCTCCAGACCCTTCCCCAGCTTGGTTGCCCTTCTCTGGACCTGCTCCAGCCTCTCAATGTCCTTCTGGGAGTGAGAGGCCCAAAACCAAACCTAGGACTCAAGCTGTGGCCTCCCCAGTGCCCAGCACAGGAGGACAATCCCTGCCCTGCTCCTGCTGCCCACACCATTGCTGCTCCAGGCCAGGCTGCTGGTGGCCTTCTTGCCCACCTGGGCACCCCCTGGCTCCTCTTCAGCTGCTGCCAACCAGCACCCCCAGCTCCTTCTCTGCTGGGCAGTTTGCAGCCACTCTGCCCCAAGCCTGGAGCACTCCTGGGGCTGTTGTGAGCCAAGTGCAGCACTCAGCACCAGGCCTTGTTGAACCTCATCCCATTGGCCTCAAAACATTGACCCAACCTGTCCAGGTCACTCTGCAGAACCTTCCTACTCTCCAGCACAACAACACTCCCTGCATGGTTGGCGTCATCTGCAAACTTACTGAGGGTGCCTCCATCCCCTCATGCAGATCATTGATTAAGTTAACATAGGGAACTGGCCCCAGGCTCTTGTAAGCCCTGGGGAACACCACTTGTGACTGGCCACCAGCTGGATTTAACTCAATTCCCTACCACTCTTTGGGCCCAGCCATCACCCAGTGGAGCACACACCCATGCAAGCCAGGACCAGGCAGCTTCTCCAGGAGGATGCTTTGGGACACAGGGTCAAAGGTTTGACTAAATCCCAGGCAGACACATCCACAGCCTTCCCCTCACCCACTAACTGGGTGACCTTGTCATGGAAGGAGACCAGGATGGTCAAGCAGGACCTGCCCTTCAAGAACCCATGCTGGCTGGGCCTGAATAATTTAGAATCACAGAATTGTCAGGGCTGGAAGGGACCTCAAGGATCAGCCAGTCCCAACCCCCTGCCATGGGCAGGGACACCTCACACTACAGCAGGTTGCTCACAGCCACATCCAGCCTGGCTGCAAACACCTCCAGGCAGGAGGCTTCCACCACCTCCCTGGGCAACCTGTGCCAGGCTCTCACCACCCTCCTGGGCAACAACTTCTTCCTCACAGCCAATCTCAATCTCCCCACTTCTAGTTTTGATCCATCCCCCACAGTCCTATCCCTCCCTGACACCCTCAAAAGTCCCTCCCCAGCTTTCTTGGAGCCCCTTCAGATCCTGGAAGGCCACAATGAGGTCTCCTGGGAGCCTTCTCCTCTGCAGACTGAATAACCCAACTCTCTCAGTCTGTTCTTATAGGAGAGCAGCTCCAGCCCAACTCTCTCAGTCTGTCTCCAGAGCAGAGCAGCTCCAGCCCTCAAGCTCACACACAGAGGCCTTCATTGTAAGCAGCAGAAACTCACCACTGGAGGGACATAGCTGTGCTCCACGAGGACATTCCTTGCACAGTTGTTGATGTGTTTGAACCTGTCAGGTCCCAGGAGGATCCCCCCGTACCAACGGGACACCACCACCAGCACGTTGTGGACATTCAGAATCTGCTTAGAAGCAGAAGAAAGAGAAGCTGCTGTTAGAAACTGCAACTGCTTCTCCTGCTGGCACCAATCCTGAGCACAGAACAAGCCCACCCTCTTCTATTTTCAAGAGGTTACAGGCAGGTCTGTGGCGCACAGACATCAGCACAGGCAACAAATAAACACAGAGGGCTGGAGCACCTCTCCTGTGAGGACAGACTGAAGGAGTTGGGGCTGTTCAGGCTGGAGAAGAGAAGGCTCCCAGGTGACCTCATTGTGGCCTTCCAGGATCTGAAGGGGGCTCCAGGAAGGCTGGGGAGGGACTGCTCAGGATCTCAGGCAGTGATAGGACTAGGGGGAATGGAATGAAGCTGGAGGTGGGGAGACTCAGGCTGGAGGGAAGGAGGAAGTTCTTCCCCAGGAGAGTGGTGAAGCCCTGAATGGGTTGTCCAGGGAGGTGGTTGAGGCCCTGTCCCTGGAGGTGTTTAAGCCCAGGCTGGCTGAGGCTCTGGGCAGCCTGATCTAGTGTGGGGTGTCCCTGCCCATGGCAGGGGGGTTGGAACTGGATGATCCTTGTGGTCCCTTCCAACCCTTACTGATACCATGATACAGGTCAGGAACAGGATCAGATTCCCTCTCCAAGCCCCTACCCAAAGGGAATCACTAAGGTTGGAAGAGACCTCAAAGATCATTGAGTCCAACCTATCACCACAGACCTCATGACTAAACCATGGCATCAAGTGCCACATCCAATCCCCTCTTGAACACCTCCAGGGATGGGGACTCCACCACCTCCCTGGGCAGCACATTCCCATGGCCAATCTCTCTTGCTGGGAAGAACTTTCTCCTCACCTCCAGCCTTAAACTCCCCTGGCACAGCTGGAGACTGTGTCCTCTTGTTCTGCTGCTGCTTGCCTGGGAGAAGAGACCAACCCCCATCTGGCTACAACCTCCTTTCAGGGAGTTGGAGAGAGCAAGAAGGTCTCCCCTGAGCCTCCTCTTCTCCAGGCTAAGCAACCCCAGCTCCCTCAGCCTCTCCTCACAGGGCTGTGCTCCAGACCCCTCCCCAGCTTTCTTGCCCTTCTCTGGACACCTTCCAGCAAGTCAACCTCCTTCCTAACCTGAGGAGCCCAGAACTGGACACAGGACTCAAGGTGTGGCCTCAGCAGTGCTGAGCACAGGGCACAAGGACTTCCCTGCTCCTGCTGGCCACACTCTTCCTGATGCAGGCCAGGATGCCCTTGGCCTCCTTGGCCCCCTGGGCACACTGCTGGCTCATGCTCAGCTGGCTGCACTGACAGCTGTCTTGGGCTGATCATCTCCTCTAATGATCTCCATACATTACTTCTCCCACAGCAAGCACTCCCACAAGCCTTCAGAGGACAAATCCCATGGTAGCCATGCTTTAAAATCCCTGCTCAAGGCTTGCAGCAGTCAAGGATGGATCCCTGGCACCTGCATCAGATGGAGAAGACGTCCTCCTGCTGCTGTCTCCCCATCATCCTCACAGTCCTGCAGGAAGGTCTGCTTGTCTTCACAGTATATCCTTGGAAAGGAAACACAGCAACAAAATAGGAACAGAAAAGGCAAACCAGTGCACCATTCTGCCAAGGTGAATGGAGCCCCCAGACACTTTCCCAGGCATCTGTTACCAATTCTACTTCTCCATTAAAGGCATTTACATGAAAACAGGATGTGGCTCAGGGTAAGCCACAGAGATGCCTTCAGCTCTACAGCAGAACAGGTTTGGAGAAGACTGCACCCAGATTTTAGCTGCTTCAGATGATCTTTAGAGATAGCAGCAGTGTGAAGTCCCTAATCAGAAAAATCTGTAGGTTTCGAGCCTAATAAATACATCTGGCTGATGTCATAGAATCACAGAATCAATAAGGTTGGAAAAGACCTCAGAGATCATCAAGTCCAACCTGTCACCCAACACCTCCTGACCAACTAAGCCATGGCTCCAAGTGCCACATCCAATCCCTTCTTGAACACCTAATGTCAATGGGATGAGGTTTAACAAAGCCAAGCCCGAGTGCCAGGGGCTGCACTTTGGCCTCAGCAACCCCAGGCAGAGCTCCAGGCTGGGGGCAGAGTGGCTGAGAGCAGCCAGGCAGAAAGAAACCTGGGGGCACTGGGTGACAGCAGCTGAACATGAGCCAGCAGTGTGCCCAGGGGGCCAAGAGGGCCAAGGGCATCCTGGCCTGCAGCAGGAAGAGTGTGGCCAGCAGGAGCAGGGAAGTCCTTGTGCCCTGTGCTCAGCACTGCTGAGGCCACACCTTGAGTCCTGTGTCCAGTTCTGGGCTCCTCAGTTCAAGAAGGACATTGAGAGACTTGAAGGTGTCCAGAGAAGGGCAAGAAAGCTGGGGAGGGGTCTGGAGCACAGCCCTGGGAGGAGAGGCTGAGGGAGCTGGGGTTGCTTAGCCTGGAGAAGAGAAGGTTCAGGGGAGACCTTCTTGCTCTCTCCAACTCCCTGAAGGGAGGTTGTAGCCAGGTGGGGGTTGGTCTCTTCTCCCAGGCACCCAGCACCAGAACAAGAGGACACAGTCTCAAGCTGTGCCAGGGGAGGTTTAGGCTGGAGGTGAGGAGAAAGTTCTTCACTGAGAAAGAATAATTGGCCATTGGGATGTGCTGCCCAGGGAGGTGGTGGAGTCCCCATCCCTGGAGGTGTTCAAGAAGGGATTGGATGTGGCACTTGGAGCCATGGTTTAGTTGTCAGGAGGTGTTAGGATTAGGCAACAGGCTGGACTTGATGATCTCTGAGGTCTTTTCCAACCTGCTTGATTCTATGATTCTACGATTTTTCCCCTGCATTGGGCACTGGGGAGGCCACAGCTTGAGTGCTAGGTTTGGTTTTGGGCCTCTCACTCCAAGAAGGACATTGAGAGGCTGGAGCAGGTCCAGAGAAGGGCAACAAAGCTGGGGAAGGGTCTGGAGAAGCAGGGCTGGGGAGGAGCAGCTGAGGGAGCTGGGGGTGTTTAACCTGGAGAAGAGGAGGCTGAGGGCAGACCTGAAATGAAGCTGCAGTGAGGTGGGGGTTGGGCTCTGCTCCCCAGTATCAGGTGACAGAAGGAAAGAAATGGCCTGGAATTGTGCCAGTGCTCCAGGCAGGGTCTCAGCAGAGCAGAAAGAAGTACAGCCACTATTTCTCTCTCACCTGTATGCATAAATGTTGTGGGTGGCAGCTGCAATTTTCTTGTTCTCATAGAGCTTCTCAAGAACTCTCTTCACCTTTAAATAAAAACAAAGCAAAGAAAACACCAAAAAACCCAACCAGGAGTCAGATTCCCTCTCTAATGGGGACTTCATCAATCTCATCTCAGCATCACTCCTAAACAAACATCTCCTGAAGCTTCAGGAGGGGAGATTTAGACTGAAGAAATTCTTCACAGTGAGGGTGCTGAGACCTTGGAACAGAACAGAACAGAATAGACCAGGTTGGAAGAGACCTTCAAGATCATCAAGTCCAACCTATCACCCAGCACCATCTGATCAACTAAGCCATGGCACCAAGCACCCCATCAAGTCTCTTCCTAAACCTCTCCATGGATGGCAACTCCACCACCTCCCTGGGCAGCACATCCCAATGGCCAACCTCTCTCTCTCTATGAAGGATTTCTTCCTCACCTCCAGCCTAAACCTCCCCTGGCACAGCTTGAGACTGTGTCCTCCTGTTCTGGTGCTGCTTGCCTGGGAGAAGAGACCAACCCCCACCTGGCTACAACTGCCCTGCAGGGAGTTGCAGAGAGCAAAAAGGTCTCCCCTGAGCCTCCTCTTCTCCAGGCTAAGCAACCCCAGCTCCCTCAGCCTCTCCTCCCAGGGCTGTGCTCCAGACCCCTCCCCAGCTTTCTTGCCCTTCTCTGGACACCTTCAAGTCTCTCAAGGTCCTTCTTGAACTGAGGAGCCCAGAACTGGACACAGGACTCAAGGTGTGGCCTCAGCAGTGCTGAGCACAGGGCACAAGGACTTCCCTGCTCCTGCTGGCCACACTCTTCCTGATGCAGACCAGGATGCCCTTGGCCCTCTTGGCCCCCTGGGCACATTGCTGGCTCCTGTTCAGCTGCTGTCACCCAGTGCCCCCAGGTTTCTTTCTGCCTGGCTGCTCTCAGCCACTCTGCCCCCAGCCTGGAGCTCTGCCTGGGGTTGTTGTGGCCCCTGGCACTTGGACTTGTTGAATGCCATCCTGTTGGCCTCTGCCCATCTGTCCAGCCTGGCAAGGTCCCTCTGCAGAGCTCTCCTACCCTCTAACAGATCAACTCCTGCCCCAGCTTGGTGTCATCTGCACATTTACTGCTGACTGACTCATTGTTTTCATCAGAAAAACACCCTCTCAGGTTCTCAAGTCCAACCACTGCCTCTCCCCTACTCTGCTCTCATGAAACCCCACCTGCAGCAGTGCCTCCAGCTCTGGTGCCCCCAGTAGAAGAAGGACATTGAACTGTTGACAGGGTCCAGAGGAGGCCACAAACCTCCCCTATGGGAACAGGCTGGGAGAGTTGGAGCTGTTCAGCCTGGAGAAGAGAAGGCTCCAGGGAGACCTTAGAGCACGTACATGTTGGGAACACCAGAGCTGGACCCAGAACTGCAGGTGAGATGTTGGGAACACCAGAGCTGGACCCAGAACTGCAGGTGAGGTCTCAGCAGAAAAGAGTAGGGGAGAGGTAGTGATTGGACTCAATAACCCTAGAGGGAGAATCCCCTCCCTGTGCTGCTGCTCTCCCTGCTCTGGCTGCAGCTCAGCACTCAGCTGGCTCTGGGCTGCCAGGGACCAGTGCTGGCTTCTGGGGAGTTTGTCACCAACTGACACCCCCAAGGCCTTCTCCTCAGACACTATCATCAGATGCAAAGACAGAGACACATTTGGCTAATCTGAAGTGTTTAGAAGCTGGACATGAGCAGTGTGAGCCTGCAGCACAGAAGGCAAATCACAGCCTGGGCTACATCCAAAGCAGCATTGCCAGAGATCCACAGAGGTGATTCTGCCACTTTGCTCTGCTGAGACCTCACCTGCAGTGCTGTGTGCAGGGCTGGAGCCCTCAATATAGGAAGGACATGGAGCTGATGAAGAGGGTCCAGAGGAAGGCCATGAGAATGATCAAAGGGTTGGAGTGTTTCTGCTACAAGGACAAGGCTGAGGGAGCTGGGGGTGTCCAGCCTGGAGAAGGGTCCAGGCAGACCTAATAGCAGCCTGCCAGTACCTGAAGGGGCTACAAGAAGCATGGAGAGAGACTGCTTGCAAAGGCCTGCAGGGACAGGGGCAATGGCTTTAAGCTGGAGAAGAGGAGAGATTGGAGACTGGATGTGAGGAACAAGTTATTGACTATCAGGGTGGTGGAACACTGGAACAGGTTGCTCAGGGAAGTGGCTGAGGCCTCATCCCTGGAGATATTCAAAGTGAGGCTGGACAGGGCTCTGGGCAACCTGAGGAGCCAGCAGTGCCTCCTGCTGCCCTCAGGCAGCTGGGTGCTGGGCTGCAGCCAGAGCAGGGTGGGCAGCAGGGCAGCAGAGGGGATTCTGCCCCTGGGCTCTGCTCTGCTCAGACCTCACCTCCAATCCTGCCTCCAGCTCTGGTGTCCCCAGCATGGGAAGGACTCAGAGCTGCTGGAGTGAGTGCAGAGGAGGCCACAAGGATGCTCCAAGGGCTGGAGCAGCTCTGCTGTGAGCACAGGCTGAGGGAGCTGGGGCTGTGCAGCCTGCAGAGGAGAAGGCCCCAGGGGGACCTCAGAGCTGCTGCCAGGACCTGAAGGGATCCTGCAGAAAGGCTGCAGAGAGACTTTTGCTGAGGGTGTCTGAGCCAGGCCAAGGGGAATGGTTTGGAGCTGAGGCAGAGCAGGGTTGGACTGGAGCTGAGGAAGAAGCTCTTCAGCAGGAGGGTGGTGAGACTCTGGCACAGGTTGCCCAAGGGAGGCTGTGGCTGCCTCCTCCCTGGAGGTGTTCCAGACCAGGTTGGATGAGGCCTTGAGCAAACAAGTCTAATTGAGAGGCATCCCTGCCCATGGCAGGGGAGTTGGAGGAGATGATCTCTGAGCTCCCTTCCAACCTGAGCCCTTCTGTGACTCTGTGACCTAGCTGGGGATGTCTGGGCTGTCTGCAGGGGGAGGTTGGACTGGCTGAGCTTTGGAGACCCCTTCCAGCCCAGCCCATTCTATGACTTCAACAACATATTGTGGAGCTTGAAGTACAGACAAAAAGAGCAGCATGGATCCCCACTGACCTGCCTGGGTGTCACCACAGGAGCCAGATGTGCCTGGAAAGTGCTCCTTCGATCTGTGATGGGGTCTCCATGATGGATGGGTGGCAGCTCTTCAGCTCCTGAGCACAAACAAGGAACTGCTTTCTGTCAAGGCCACTGAAGCAAGAGGTGGCTACAGAAGGCAAGCATGTCTGCACTTTGAGGAAGAGATTTGCTCAAGTGAAGCCCACAAGCTGACACCCAGAAGCCCCAAGTGTGGGGCTGTTTGGCTTGTGGGCTGTTAAGAAGCTCTGGCACTCTGTTAATGTTAGGAGTCTTACTCAAAAGGCAGTAGCCAAGCAGAACCTGAAGGCTTCTCTCTTCTCAGTTATGTCCCCAGAACTCTCTTTTTTACCTTCTTGACTTCCAGGGGTAAGGCAACTCCACATTTGAATTGGATCTTCCTGAATGGGCTGATAGTCCAGGAGGAAATCATCTCCAGCATCATCTTCAGCTTCCTCAGTGGTTTTCTTACCATCTGGTTCTGGTAAGACACAAGCAGTAGGATTTGTGACACCTCTGGTGAGGCTAGCAAGGCAAAACTTCACATTCTTTGTCTCAAAAAGCTTTGGCTTTCCAGTTCAAATCCTTCTGACATTGAAAATGATACAGGTAAGTGGCAGTGGTCCCTGGCAGCCCAGCACCACCCATGTCCTGGGCTGCAGCCAGAGCAGGGAGAGTAGCAGCACAGGGAGGGCATTCTGCCCCTCTGCTCTGCTCAGACCCCACCTGCAGCACTGCCTCCAGCACAAGAAGGACCTGGAGCTGCTGGAGAGGCTCCAGAGGAGGCCACAAAGATGACCAGAAGGCTGCAGAACCTCCCCTGTGGGGACAGGCTGGGAGAGTTGGGGCTGTTCAGCCTAGAGAAGGCTCTGAGGAGACTTCATAGCAGCCTTCCAGTAGCTGAAGGGGCTCCAGGAGAGCTGGGGAGGGACTTGTGACAAGGGCTGGGAGTGATACAATGAGAGACAATGGCTTTGAGCTGGAAGAGAGGAGACTGAGCCTGGAGGTTAGGAAGAAATTGTTCCCAGGGAGGGTGGTGAGCCCAGGGAGCCCAAGCATTACCTAACTCTAAAACCTGTAACCTTTCAACCTGTAATGCAGTTTTCTTTTGCAGTTGAGCAAGAAGGGAGCTGGCAAACTGTGCATGTCCTGCAGTACCTGGTTCTGATGACTGTGCCCTTTCTATCAGGACTTCTCTTATCTTCTCCACCCATAAGTAGAGGATACTTTCACCAAGGTTCTGCCTGGGAGGGAAAAGTCACTGTGAGTGAACCATCATTTGGAAAGGGCACCAGGAAACATACAGGCTTCAGAGGTGCAGAAATGGTGTAGGGTGGAAGGGACTTTAAAGACCATCCATGGGCAGGGGCACCTCCCACCAGCCCAGCTTGCTCAAGGCCTCATCCAGTCTGGCCTTGAACACCTCCAAGGAGGGGACATTCACAGCCTCCCTGGGCAACCTGTGCCAGTGTCTCACCACCCTCACTGCAAAGGATTTCTTCCTAACCTCCAGTCTAAATCTGCCCTCTTCCAGCTCCAAGCCATTGTATCACAGTATCAGTCAGGGTTGGAAGGGACCACAAGGATCATCCAGTTCCAACCCCCTGCCATGGGCAGGGACACCCCACACTACATCAGCCTGCCCAGAGCCTCAGCCAGCCTGGCCTTAAACCCCTCCAGGGACAGGGCCCCAACCACCTCCCTGCACAACCCATTCCAGGGCTTCACCACTCTCCTGGGGAAGAACTTCCTCCTCCCCTCCAGCCTCAATCTCCCCACCTCCAGCTTCATTCCATTCCCCCTAGTCCTATCACTACCTGCCCCTCATCCTCTCACTCCCAGCCCTTGGCAAAAATCCCTCCCCAGCTCCTCTACAGCACCCTTCAAGTACTGGAAGGCTGCTCTGAGGTCTTCAGAACAGACTGAAGCTGGAGTGAGTGAGAGAGATTTGCTGTGGCACATCTCACATCTGACCAATGAAATCTGTTTGAAATTAACCTTTGTTTTCCTTTTTACAGCCAAACATTCAGCTGGAGAATCCTGCAGCTCTCCTTTCCTTTAAGGCACAGCCTAACCTGCCACAGGTCCCCCTGGAGCCTTCTCTTCCCCAAGGTGAACAGCCCCAGCTGCTGCACTGCAAGGGGTGAGCTCCTTCTCTGTGATTGTAGGGGACCTCCCCTACAATCTCTGCTCTGGTGAGACACCACCTGGAGTTCTGGGGCCAGCTCTGGAGCCTCTGTGCCAGGAAGGATCTGGAGGGGCTGGAAGGTGTCCAGAGAAGGGCCAGGAGGAGGAGCAGAGGGCTGGAGCTGCTCTGCTCTGGAGACAGATTAAGGGAGTTGGGGTTGTGCAGGCTGGGGAGGAAAAGGTTCCCAGGAGACCTCATTGTGGCCTTCCAGGATCTGCAGGGGGCTCCAAGAAAGCTGGGGAGGGACTTCTGAGGGTGTCAGGGAGGGAAAGGACTGTGGGGGATGGAGCAAAACTAGAAGTGGGGAGATTGAGATTGGCTGTGAGGAAGAAGTTGTTGCCCAGGAGGGTGGTGAGAGCCTGGCAGAGGTTGCCCAGGGAGGTGGTGGAAGCCTCCTGCCTGGAGGTGTTTGCAGCCAGGCTGGATGTGGCTGTGAGCAACCCTATGTCTTTTTCCTTTCACTTTTGGGGCTCAGGGAACTCTTCCCACATGTCTCCCCACCTCAAGCAGTCAGTGCACAGACAGCAGAGATTGATCCCAGTGGACTGTGACAGCAGGTTGGTAACAATAGACCCAGTGCAGCCCTGGAGATGTCAGACTGGGTAACAAGCAGTGCTGAAGGACAGGGAGGGAAGGATTTAAGTCCAGGGGTCTTTAGCAGGGAGCACAGGCACCCATCAAGGTACTGGGGAGCAGTGGGACAAAACCTTTATTATGTGCAGAGTTAAAAAGCCAGAAAGAAGTGTTTCAGAGCCATGCTGCTACTCCTCACAGGCCTCATGTGGCACCTGGAAGAAGCACACACCCCAGCAGCTCTACCTCTGGTAGAGACTCCAGCAAAGCCTATGAATCTGAACAGAGTTCAGGACAGCCTCTGTCACAGAATTGTCAGGGCTGGAAGGGACCTCAAGGATCAGCCAGTCCCAGCCCCCTGCCATGGGCAGGGACACCTCACACCACAGCAGGTTGCTCACAGCCACATCCAGCCTGGCTGCAAACACCTCCAGCCAGGAGGCTTCCACCACCTCCCTGGGCAACCTGTGCCAGGCTCTCACCACCCTCCTGGGGAACAACTTCTTCCTAAGGTCCAATCTAAATCTCCCCTCCTGCCCCTTGGTCTTGTGCCTCTGGGAGACAAGATCATATAGAACTTCTCACTGCAAACTCCTTATGGTTTGTAACATTTCAAATCCAATTTTATTAAACAGTGTGGCCAGCAGGAGCAGGGAAGTCCTTGTGCCCTGTGCTCAGCACTGCTGAGGCCACACCTTGAGTCCTGTGTCCAGTTCTGGGCCTCTCAGTTCTAGAAGGACCTTGAGAGACTTGAAGGTGTCCAGAGAAGGGCAAGAAAGCTGGGGAGGGGTCTGGAGCACAGCCCTGTGAGGAGAGGCTGAGGGAGCTGGGGTTGCTTAGCCTGGAGAAGAGGAGGCTCAGGGGAGACCTCATTGCTCTCTCCAACTACCTGAAGGGAGGTTGTAGCCAGGTGGGGGTTAGTCTCTTCTTCCAGGCAAGCAGCAGCAGAACAAGAGGACATAGTCTCAAGCTGTGCCAGGGGAGGTTTAAGCTGGAGGTTAGGAGAAAGTTCTTCCCAGCCAGAGAGATTGGCCCTTGGGATGTGCTGCCCAGGGAGGTGGTGGAGTCCCCATCCCTGGAGGTGTTCACAAAAGGCTTGGATGTGGCACTTGGAGCCATGGATTAGTTGTCAGGAGGTGTTAGGCATTAGGCAATAGGTTGGACTGGATGATCTCTGAGGTTTTTCCCAACCTGCTTGACTCTGTGATTCTATGACTCATGCAGGTACATCAGAAGCACAGATTGAGCAGACCAGGGAACTGTAAACACCTTGTCTCCTTTTACTATGTTCCAGACTAACTTACAGATAGATTTCCTCCAGGCTATTTGCCAGTTCCACATACTCTTGTCCTCGAAGCCAAGGGGCACTGGAATGAAAAGAAATGCAATGTAAGTTGTGCCCAGCTGCCACTTCCAGCATCTTAACAAACAAAACAAACTGGATTTACATTAGACATTGGGAAGCAATTCTTGCCCATGAGGGTGCTGAGGCACTGGAACAGGTTGCCCAGAGAAGCTGTGGAGGCTCCAAGCCTGGAAGTGTTGGAAGCCAGGTTGGCTGGGGCCCAGATCAATGTGGGCTAGGAGGAGGTGTCCCTACTCAGGGCAGGAGGCTTGGAACTAGATGATCTTTAAGGTCCCTTCCTACCCCAAACCATTCTATGATTCCACAGCCTAATTTATACCTCCTTGCCACTGCAGTGAGTTGGGGGAAGGGAGCCTCTCTATGACAGTTTGCTAACTCAGGAGACAGAGTAGAATATTCTTGCTGGAAACATCCTTCCCTCCATCCCTGGTGCACTTGAATCCAGCAAGTCATCTGAACTGAAGTACAGCTTACACTGGGAGCAATTAACAGAGGGACCTCAGAAAAGGTTTGAAAGCAACTTCACTTACTTCAGTTGATAAATAGGAGGCTCTGCAGTTGGATATCCTGGTGGCAAAATCACCTGGAAGACATTCAGGATAAACATTCACTGGACTACTCCTCTCACCTGGCTGAGCTCTACTGCTGGACTCTGGTTTCCAGCACCAGGACTCCAGTCAGTGTTACACATGAAGAAAACAGTTGGCTGGGCTGCTACAGACTGACAAGAAAACCTCAGTGTCTGTTTGCTGATGACCCCAAGCTGTGTGGTGCTGCTGACAGCTGAAAGAGGGAAGGGATCCATCCAGAGGGACCTGGACAGGCTGGAGAGGTGGGCACAAGCCAACCTCAGGAGGTTCAACAAGACCAAGGGCAAGGTCCTGCAGCTGGGTCAGGGCAATCCCAAGCACTGCTATAGGCTGGGCAGGGACTGGCTGGAGAGCAGCCCTGGAGAAAAGGCCTTGGGGGTGCTGGGGGAGGAGAAGCTCAACAGGAGCCAGCAGGGAGCACTTGCAGCCCAGAGAGCCAAGCAGAGCCTGGGCTGCAGCAAGAGAAGTGTGGCCAGCAGGGCCAGGGAGGGGATTCTGCCCCTCTGCTCCACTCTGCTCATACCACAGCTGGAGCTCTGGGGCCAGTTCTGGAGCCTCTGTGCCAGGAAGGATCTGGAGGTGCTGGAAGGTGTCCAGAGAAGGGCCACGAGGAGGAGCAGAGGGCTGGAGCTGCTCTGCTATGAGGACAGCCTGAGAGAGTTGGGGTTGTGCAGGCTGGAGAGGAGAAGGCTCCCAGGAGACCTCATTGTGGCATTGCAGGATCTGAAGGGGGCTACAGGAAAGCTGGGGAGGGACTTTTGAGGGTGTCAGGGAGGGATAGGACTGGGGGGGATGGAGCAAAACTAGCAGTGGGGAGATTGAGATTGGCTGTGAGGAAGAAGTTGTTGCCCAGGAGGGTGGTGAGAGCCTGGCACAGGTTGCCCAGGGAGGTGGTGGAAGCCTCCTGCCTGGAGGTGTTTGCAGCCAGGCTGGATGTGGCTGTGAGCAACCTGCTGTAGTGTGAGGTGTCCCTGCCCATGGCAGGGGGTTGGGACTGGCTGAACCTTGAGGTCCCTTCCAACCCTGACAGCTCTGTGATTCAGGTTTCTGATGCTGGTAACCTGTACAAATATTCCATTTCTTCCAATTTTTGTGGGTGGTGTCATGCAAAATCAAGTGCAGAAGCACTCTGAAAGGAGCTGTCTAGATGGTTACTGAACTTAAATTTAAGAGGCAGTGCACTTCCTTCAGCAGACATTTCAGTGTCTCCTCCACTAAGTCACTTACTGCTTTCTCTCCTTCAAGCATAAAGCAGTAATTCACCCAACTAGGTTAAGCCAATTTGCACTTTGCCTCCACGCTTTCCACCAAGGCAACCTGCAGGAGGCTCACTGAGGTGTCCTGCACGAAGCCAATGTGGAAAAAAAGTAATTCTAAAATGAGTCTGTAGAGAGTAATATTGAAAACAGTTTTTGTCAGGTGTGGGCTTAGGAGAGAATCATAGAATCAATAAGGTTGGAAGAGACCTCAGAGATCATCAAGTCCAACCTCTCACCCAACACCTCCTGACTAACTAAACCATGGCACCAAATGCCACATCCAATCCCCTCTTGAATACCTCCAGGGATGGGGACTCCACCACCTCCCTGGGCAGCACATTCCAATGGCCAATCTCTGTCTGGGAAGAACTTTCTCCTCACCTCCAGCCTAAACCTCCCCTGGCACAGCTTCAGACTGTGTCCTCTTGTTCTGGTGCTGCTTGCCTGGGAGAAGAGACCAACCCTCACCTGGCTACAACCTCCCTTCAGGGAGTTGGAGACAGCAATGAGGTCTCCCCTGAGCCTCCTCTTCTCCAGGCTAAGCAACCCCAGCTCCCTCAGCCTCTCCTCACAGGGCTGTGCTCCAGACCCCTCCCCAGCTTTCTTGCCCTCCTCTGGACACCTTCCAGCAGCTCAACCTCTTTCCTAACCTGAGGAGCCCAGAACTGGACACAGGACTCAAGGTGTGGCCTCAGCAGTGCTGAGCACAGGGCACAAGGACTTCCCTGCTCCTGCTGGCCACACTCTTCCTGATGCAGGCCAGGATGCCCTTGGCCTTCTTGGCCACCTGAGTACACTGCTGGCTCATATTCAGCTGCTGTCCACCACTACCCCCAGGTCCCTCTCTGTTTGGCAGCTCTCAGCCACTCTGCCCCCAGCCTGGAGCTCTGCCTGGGGTTGCTGTGGCCAAAGTGCAGCCCCTGGCACTTGGACTTGTTGAATGCCATCCTGTTGGCCTCTGCCCATCTGTCCAGCCTGGCAAGGTCCCTCTGCAGAGCCCTTCTGCCCTCTAACTGACCAACATCTGCCCCCAGCTTGCTGTCATCTGCACAATTGCTGATGATGGACTCAATCCCCTCATCCAGATCATCAGTAAAGATATTGAACAGGTTGGGGCCCAGCACTGATGCCTGGGGCACACCACTGGTGCCTGGCTGCCAGCTGGATATTCAACTACTGAAAATATCACAAGCACACTGATGTGCTACAGGAACAACCACAGGAAAGCCTCTCACAGATTCCAACCCAAAGTCTCCTTAAGCCATCTGAGGAGACATCAAACTTTGTTTTAAAGGGTTTCATGCAGGCACAAGATTTGGCCTGCATCAGTCCAAGGGCCTGCTCTGTGACCAGCCCCTGAAGAGCACTGTACCTGCAGACAGAGGGTCCATTTTGGGTGATCCAGACAATCACTAATTTTAATGCAGTAGATTTTTTCATCTTCATCAACCACACACCAATCTTCACCATAAATGGACGAGAGAGCTTCGATTTCATCACTCTAAAACAAAGCAGTATGCAAAAGTCAGCACTAACACACCCCACACACACACTTGGTGTGCTCATCATAGTTTTAAGCCTGCTGCTTCTACAGCTTCTTCAAAGGTTTGCTGGAGCAGGTCCAGAGAAGGGGAACCAAGCTGGGGAAGGGTCTGGAGAAGAGGGCTGGGGAGGAGCAGCTGAGGGAGCTGGGGGTGTTGAGTGTGGAGAAGAGGAGGCTGAGGGAGACCTCATTGCTCTCTGCAGCTCCCTGAGAGGAGGCTGCAGGGAGGTGGGGGTTGGGCTCTGCTCCCTAGGCTCAGGTGATGGAAGGAGAGGAAATGGCCTGGAGTTGTGCCAGGGGAGGGATGGGTTGGAGATAAGGCAAAATGTCTTTGCTGCAAGAGTGGTTAGGGACTGGAAGAGGATTGCAGGGAGGTGGTGCAGTCCCCATCTCTGGAGGTTGCTCAAGAAAAATGTGGCCATGGTACTTGGGGCCATGGTTTGGTGGCCATGGTGGTGTTGGGTTGAAGGCTGGACTTGATAATCTTATTCCTTGACAATAGCTATTTGGGAGTCAGGCTTGGATGGAGGTATGACTTGGTGTGTGGAGGTCTGCTTGTGCCATGGGTAGTCCTGCTCTGATGTACATGGTTTGTAGCTAAGAAACATTGGCCACAGGGAAGGAAGGGAAGACAGCTGGGGGTGAGACAAGTCAGGTAAGAACTGCCAGTCCTGAGAGATGCATAGGCAAGGGACAGGGCAGGGAGACATATGGGAAGCACCTCACACAGTGGCAGCTGATGCATGGAGGAAAGGGGAAAGGGGAAGGAGGGAAAGGGAGGAAAGCAGAAGGGAGGAAATAGGGGAAAAGCAGAAGGGAGAAGGGGGGAAAGAGGGGAAAGGGATGATCTCAGAGGTCTTTTCCAACCAAAACAATTCCATGATTCTACGAGCTGTGACAAGGCTCACTACACGGGCAGCCAACCCCTGATTCACAGTGGAAGTAACCTGTGCTCAGCTCTCCTGAGCCTGCTTTTGCAAGCAGGCTCAAGACAAGCCTGGAATTCCCAGCAGCCACAAGGGCAGCAAAGGGATGCGGAGCAGCTCCAGCGCCCACCCGCAGCTCCCGGCCAGCGGAGCGGCTCCAACGCCGCCTGCCCGCAGCTCCCGGCCGGCGGAGCGGCTCCAACGCCGCCTGCCCGCAGCTCCCGGCCGGCGGAGCGGCTCCAACGCCGCCTGCCCGCAGCTCCCGGCCGGC
Source organism: Melanerpes aurifrons (assembly GCA_011125475.1). Classification (NCBI taxonomy): domain Eukaryota; kingdom Metazoa; phylum Chordata; class Aves; order Piciformes; family Picidae; genus Melanerpes; species Melanerpes aurifrons. The sequence continues at coordinate 12,255,784 of WWNC01000040.1, forward strand.
GGAGCGGCTCCAACGCCGCCTGCCCGCAGCTGCCGGCCGGCGGAGCGGCTCCAACGCCGCCTGCCCGCAGCTGCCGGCCGGCGGAGCGGCTCCAACGCCGCCTGCCCGCAGCTGCCGGCCGGCGGAGCGGCTCCAACGCCGCCTGCCCGCAGCTGCCGGCCGGCGGAGCGGCTCCAACGCCGCCTGCCCGCAGCTGCCGGCCGGCGGAGCGGCTCCAACGCCGCCTGCCCGCAGCTGCCGGCCGGCGGAGCGGCTCCAACACCTGCCCGCAGCTGCCGGCCGGCGGAGCGGCTCCAACGCCGCCTGCCCGCAGCTCCCGGCCGGCGGAGCGGCTCCAGCGCCTGCCCGCAGCTGCCGGCCAGCGCTGGGCGCTCCTGGCTGGGTCACCCCCGGGCACAGGGCGGACCCCATGGCGCCGGTACCAGCTCTGAGAAAGAGCGAATAAAGTTGCCCGGCAAGAGCTGGGGAGGAAGCTTCCACCCTGGCACTGAACACCTGAGACAGGCATCCGGTGCAAGCCTGCCCTCAGTGCCTGCACAGCGACCAGGGCCGCAGGGACAGCAACTCCTCCCAGGCTCAGGGCTCGGCAGAAGCCACCTCAGTCACCGCGTTCCAGGCGGCACTCACACTGCCTGCGCCGGCCGTGCCGGGCCGAGCCGTGCCCTGCCCTGCCGTGCGCCGCCCGCTCCCCGCACCGCCGCTCACCTGCTGCTGGGCCGCGGCCGCATCAGCAGCCGCCATGGGCACCTGAGGGGCGTGCGCCTGCGCGGAACGCCGAGGGTGCGCAGTAGTGCTGCTGATGCTCCCTGCCCTCCCCTTGCCCCTCCCCCCTCCCCTTTTCCCTTCCCTTGTTGTTTCCCTTTTCCCCTTCCCCTAGACTTTGTCCTTTTTTTTCTTATCCCCCCTTCCTCCCCCTTTCTCCCCTTCCCCCTTCCCCCCTTTCTCCCTTTCCCCTTCCCCCTTTCTCCTTGCCCCCTTTCTCCCCTTTCTCCCCTTTCTCCCCTTCCCCCTTTCTCTTCCCCCTTCCCCTTCCCCTTTCTCCCCTTCCCCTTTCTCCCCTTCCCCCTTTTCTCCCCTTTCTCCCCTTCCCCATTTCTCCACCATATCTCCCCTTCCCCATTTCTCCACCATATCTCCCCTTCCCCATTTCTCCACCATATCTCCCCTTCCCCCATTCCCCCCTTCCCCTTTCCCTCTTCCTCTTACCCCCTTCCCCTTTTCTCCACCTTTCTCCCCCCTTCTCCCCTTCCCCTTTTCTCCCCTTTTCTCCCCTTTCCCCCTTCCCCCTTTCTCCCCTTCCCCCCTTCCCCTTCCCCATTTCTCCCCTTCCCCATTTCTCCACCATTTCTCCCTTCCCCCTTCCCCTTTCCCCTTCCCCCTTTTCCCCCCCCTTTTCTCCCCTTTCCCCCTTCCTCCCCTTCCCCCTTTCCCCTTCCCCCTTTCTCCCCTTCCCCCTTCTCCCCTTCCCCCTTTCTCCCCTTCCCCCTTTCTCCCCTTCCCCCTTTCTCCACTTCCCCCTTTCTCCACTTCCCCTTTCTCCCCTTCCCCCTTTCCCCTTCCCCCTTTTCCTTCCCCTTCCCCCTTTCTCCCTTCCCCCTTTTCTCCCTTCCCCATTTCCCCACCATTTCTCCCCTTCCACCCCCTTCCCCTTTTCCCCCTTCCCTTTCCCCCTTTCCCCCTTTTCTCCCCTTTTCTCCCCTTCTCCCCTTCCCCCTTTTGTCCCCTTTTCTCCCCTTTCCCCCTTCCCCCTTTCCCCCTTTTCCCCTTCCCCTTTCTCCCCTTTCCCCTTTCTGGCTGCAAAATCAACTTCTGTCATGCATTGCCACAGGATCAAGATGACATCTGCCAGGTGATGTTTTTAACCTTACTCATTCATATCCTGTTTTTAAACTAAAGTGTATCAGCAGCTGCATTTGAGTGATGACTTTAAAGACAGCCATTTCCACCTTGCATCCCTGGCACTCAAAATGAGCAACTGGCATTCCTGTCACTACATAATCTCTTCTAAAATTGGAGTTTTAAAAATTAATTGAGGTGTTCCAAGTGATTTTCCTTACATTTAGAGAAGCACAGCTCATTCATTTAAGACTGAGCTCTGTGTTTCTCTGTAGGAGACAGCAGTGGTCAGTAAAACTCCCTTCCTGCTAGAGTGCAAAGTATGAGTGTCACCTCTTTCTACTAACATAGAATCCTAGAATGATTTGGGGTGGAAGGGACCTCAAAGCTCATACAGTTCCAACCCCCTGCCATGGGCAGGGACACCTCCTACCAGCACAGGCTGCTCAAGGCCTCATCCAACCTGGCCTTGAACATCACCAGGGAGAAGGCATCCATGACTTCCTTGGGAGTGACAGTGAATCCCAAGCTAAGCATTTGCCAACAGTCTTTGGCCAAGAAGGCCAAGGGCATCCTGGCCTGCATCAGGAAGAGTGTGGCCAGCAGGAGCAGGGAAGTCATTGTGCCCTGTGCTCAGCACTGCTGAGGCCACACAGTATCACACACCTTGAGTCCTGTGTCCAGTTCTGGGCTCCTCAGTTTAGGAAGGACATTGAGAGACTTGAAGGTGTCCAGAGAAGGGCAAGAAAGCTGGGAGGGGTCTGGAGCACAGCCCTGTGAGGAGAGGCTGAGGGAGCTGGGGTTGCTTAGCCTGGAGAAGAGGAGGCTCAGGGGAGACCTCATTGCTCTCTCCAACTCCCTGAAGGGAGGTTGTAGCCAGGTGGGGGTTGGGCTCTTCTCCCAGGCAAGCAGCACCAGAACAAGAGGACACAGTCTCAGGCTGTGCCAGGGGAGGTTTAGGCTGGAGGTGAGGAGAAAGTTCTTCCCAGAGAGAGTTGTTAGCTATTGGAATGTGCTGCCCAGGGAGGTGGTGGAGTCCCCATCCCTGGAGGTGTTCAAGAGGGGATTGGATGTGACACTTGGTGCCATGGTTTAGTCATGAGGTCTGTGGTGCCAGGTTGGACTCGGTGCTCTTTGAGGTCTCTTCCAAGCTTGGTGATTCTGTGACTCTGTGAAAATGTGCCCTTGGTGCCAAGAAGGTCAGTGGTATCCTGGGGTGCACTGAGCAGAGTGTGTCCATCAAGTCAAGGGAGGTTCTCCTTCCTTCTACTCTGCCCTAGTGAGGTCACATCTTGAATATGTGCCCAGTTCTGGGCTCCCTAGTTCCAAGAGAGACAGGAATTACTGGAGAGAGTCCATGAGGATGCTGAAGGGCCTGGAACATCTGTGTGATGAGGAAAGGCTGAGAGACACTGGGCTGGTTAACCTGGAGAACAGAAGGCTAAGATTAAGGTCTATAAATATCTGTGGGGTGGGGGGCAAGAAGAAGGGGCCAGACTCTTTTTGGTGGTGTCCTGTGATAGGACAAGGGGCAATGCACACAAACAGGACCCCAGGAAGTTCCACCTCAACATGAGAAGAAACTTCCTTACTGTGAGTGTGCTGGAGCCCTGGAGCAGGCTGCCCAGAGAGGTTGTGGAGTCTCCTTTCAAGACGCACATGGAAGCGTTCCTGTGTGACCTGCCCTTGGTGATCCTGCTTGGGCAGGGGTTGGACTGGACGATCTCCACAGGTGCCTTCCAGCCCCTACCATTCTGTGCTTCTCTGAAATGTCTTGGTTTCACGAAGCCTGCCTGCTGCTCCCTGGGTCTGTCCAGAGGAGGGAGGCAGAGCCACGTTTTCACGTCGCATGAAGAACAGTGAACCAGCTGAAAACCCTCCTCCCTGCTCTGCCCAACTTCAGCTCATGTGAGCTTTTATTTCTTGCAGATTCTTTCATCTCCACTAGTCATGTTTTTTTAACTTCATGATCAAAGCTTTAGCAACTTTAGATCAGCGCAATGAGCCAGCGATGTGCCCTCACAGCAAAGAGCCAGCCGGGTCCCGGGCTGATTCCCAGCAGTGTGGGTAGCAGGGGGTGGGGAGAGGATTCTGCCCCCCTGCTCTGCTCTGCTCTGCTCTGCAGAGACCCCACCTGCAGTGCTGCGGCCAGCTCTGGAGCCCCCGACACAAGAACGTGGAGCTGTTAGAACGGGTCCAGGGGATGGTCACCAAGATGATCAGGCAGCTGGAGCACCTCTGCTGTGAAGACACAGTTGGGGCTGTTCAGCCTGGAGATGAGAAGGCTCCAGGGAGACCTTAGAGCAGCCTTCCAATACCTGAAGGGGCTACAGGAGAGCTGGGGAGGGACTTTTGACAAAGGCTGGGAGTGACAGGTCAAGAGGTGATGGCTACAAACTGGAGGAAGCTGTATTTAGGTTAGACACTGGGAAGCAATTCTTCCCCATGAGGGCAGTGAGGCACTGGAAAAGGCTGCCCAGAGAAGCTATGGAGGCTCCACACCTGAAGGAATTCCAAGCCAGGTTGTCTGGGGCCTGAGCTGAGAGCCCTGGGGCTGTTTAGTGTGGAGAGGAGAAGACTGAGAGGGGACCTAATCAATGTGTATCAGTATCTGAAGGCTGAGGGTCAGGAAGGAAGGGACAGTGACAGCCTCTGCTCACTTGCACCCTGTGATAGGACCAGGGGCAATGGATGGAAACTCAACTACAGTACAGGAGGTTCCACCTCAACATGAGGAAGAACTTTACTGTAAGGGGCACAGAGCACTGGAACAGGCTGCCCAGAGGGGGTGTGGAGTCTCTTTCTCTTGAGACTTTCAAGCACTGTGTCCCTGCCCAAGGCAGGGGGCTGGCACTGGATGATCTATAAGGTCCCTTGCAACTCAAACCATGCTGTGATTCCATGATAACATACCAAGGACTTACATAAACTGTGATAGGAAGAAGATAGTGTAAGAGTTCAACAGCACCAAGTAACTGCTGATTAGGGATAAAATGCCACAAGAGAGATGAGTGAATTCAGATTGGTGACACAGAATCACATGTAGAGCCCACATCCCCAAGTTCTCATCAGATGACATTTGCTCCAGCAACTTTGATGGGGCTGCAGCATGTAAACACAGAAGGAGAAATGCCATTCTGGGGTGTATTAGAAGGGCTGTGGTTAGCAGGTCAAGAGAGGTTCTCCTCCCCCTCTACTCTGCAGGAGCAGGGAAGTCATCCTGCCCTGTGCTCAGCATTGCTGAGGCCACACCTTGAGTCCTGTGTCCAGTTCTGGGCTACTCAGGTTAGGAAAGATGTTGAGCTGCTGGAAGGTGTCCAGAGAAGGGCAAGAAAGCTGGGGAGGGGTCTGGAGCACAGCCCTGTGAGGAGAGGCTGAGGGAGCTGGGGTTGCTTAGCCTGCAGAAGAGGAGGCTCAGGGGAGACCTTCTTGCTCTCTCCAACTCCCTGAAGGGAGGTTGTAGCCAGGTGGGGGTTGGTCTCTTCTCCCAGGCAAGCAGCACCAGAACAAGAGGACACAGTCTCAAGCTGTGCCAAGGGGAGGTTTAGACTGGAGGTGAGGAAAAAATTCTTCCCAGCAAGAGAGGTTGGCCATTGGGATGTGCTGCCCAGGGAGGTGGTGGGGTCATCATCCCTGGAGGTGTTTAGGAAGAGCCTGGATGAGGCCCTTGGTGCCATGGTTTAGTTGATCAGATGGTGTTGGGTGATAGGTTGGGCTTGATGATCTCAAAGGCCTTTTCCAAACTGGTTAATTCTATTCTATTCTATTCTATTCTATTCTATTCTATTCTATTCTATTCTATTCTATTCTATTCTATTCTATTCTATTCTACTCTATTCTATTCTATTCTACCCTGGTGAGGCCACATCTGGAATACTGTGTCCTGCTCTGGGCCCCTCAGTTCAAGGTCCCCAGGGAACTGCTTGAGAGAGGCCAGTGCAGACCCACAGAGCTGCTGCTGGCAGTGGAACATCTCCCTGTGAGGACAGCTGAGGGAGCTGGGGCTCCTTAGCCTGGAGCAGAGGGCTGCCCTCATTCCTGTTGATAGAGATGTGCAGGGCAGTGTGAGGAGGATGGAGCCAGGCTCTGCTCAGGGATGCCCAAGGACAGGACAAGGGGCACTGGGGACAAGCTGCTGCAGAGGAGGTGCCACAGGAACAGAAGGAAACTTTTGCACTGTGAGGGTGACAAAACACCGGAGCAGGCTGCCCAGAGAGGCTGTGGAGTCTCCTCTGGAGCCATTCAAAACCCACCTGGACGTGGTCCTGTGTGACCTGCCCTGGGTGATCCTGCAGGGGGGTTGGGCTCAATGATCTTTTGAGGTCCCTTCCTACACCTAACATTCTGGGATTCTGTGAGGTCAGAACTGAATGATAAATAAGTGAACTACACAGAACTAATTAAACCATGAGAACCAAAACCTTGGAGTAAAGTAGCAGCAGCCCTGCCTGGCTTTACACAGAGCAGTGTGAGCAGGAGGCTGGATTTGCAGCTGCTCTTCTATATAAAAAAAGAGGAAGGTTAAGGAAAATAAGGACAATGTCCTCAGTTCTGTGTTTTGGTTTGGAGCAGGACTTTTCCTCTCTTGAGCCTCTGCCAGTCCTGGAGCTTTGTCTCAATAATAGCTCAGTGAGAACACTTTGCTATAGTAACTTATCAACAAACCACAGAGTTTTCTCTGCTGCTCCAGTGCCTCTCTACAGCCACTGTAAAGCTCACTCTGGGCTATCCAAGAAAGAGCACATCCACATGGAGTGGTTCAGCTGATTTCAGTTTCACAATGATGTGTCCTGAGGTATAAACTGATGTTGATGAGCAGTAAGGTTTGCAGCTATAGGCCCTGCACAGGAAGATAAATTATCCTTTTGGAACTAAACCCAAACCAAGCTGATTCATTCCTAAAACCTTGAGTCCTGTGTCCAGTTCTGGGCTCCTCAGGTTAGGAAAGATGTTGAGCTGCTGGAAGGTGTCCACAGAAGGGCAACAAAGTTGGGGAGGGGTCTGGAGCACAGCCCTGTGAGGAGAGGCTGAGGGAGCTGGGGTTGCTTAGCCTGGAGAAGAGGAGGCTCAGGGGAGACCTTCTTGCTCTCTCCAACTCCCTGAAGGGAGGTTGTAGCCAGGTGGGGGTTGGTCTCTTCTCCCAGGCAAGCAGCACCAGAACAAGAGGACCCAGTCTCCAGCTGTGCCAGGGGAGGTTTAGGCTGGAAGTGAGAAAGAAATTCTTCCCAGAAAGAGAGATTGGCCATTGGAATGTTCTGCCCAGGGAGGTGGTGGAGTCCCCATCCCTGGAGGTGTTCAGGAAGAGCCTGGATGAGGCACTTGGTGCCATGGTTTAGTTGATTAGGTGGTGTTGGGTGATAGGTTGGACTTGATGATCTCTGAGGTCTTTTCCAACCTGGTTAATTCTATTCTATTCTATTCTATTCTATTCTATTCTATTCTATTCTATTCTATTCTATTCTATTCTACCCCATTGAGGTTGGACTCAATGGGCCATGGTTTAATGGCCATGGTGGTGTTGGGTTGCTGGTTGGACTCAATGGGCCATGGTTTAATGGCCATGGTGGTGTTGGGTTGCTGGTTGGACTCAATGGGCCATGGTTTAATGGCCATGGTGGTGTTGGGTTGCTGGTTGGACTCAATGGGCCATGGTTTAATGGCCATGGTGGTGTTGGGTTGCTGGTTGGACTCAATGGGCCATGGTTTAATGGCCATGGTGGTGTTGGGTTGCTGGTTGGACTCAATGGGCCATGGTTTAATGGCCATGGTGGTGTTGGGTTGCTGGTTGGACTCAATGGGCCATGGTTTAATGGCCATGGTGGTGTTGGGTTGCTGGTTGGACTCAATGGGCCATGGTTTAATGGCCATGGTGGTGTTGGGTTGCTGGTTGGACTCAATGGGCCATGGTTTAATGGCCATGGTGGTGTTGGGTTGCTGGTTGGACTCAATGGGCCATGGTTTAATGGCCATGGTGGTGCTGGGTGGATGGTTAGACTCAATGATCTTAGAGGGCTTTTCCAACCAAAATAATTCCATGACTCCATGACCACTAGGCCAATTCTTGTCCCTTTCCAAGTCTGACATGGCTTCCTAAAGCTCTTCCCTTAGTTCCTCCCTGGATGAACTACTACCAGCCCAGGTGAGCAGTGCAGAGGCACCAAGGGGTGTAAGGGAGGTGCTGCGCTGGCTCAGCTCCAAGCTGTCCCCTGGAAAATGAGAACTGCTCCACATCCTGGCTTGCCTAGCTGCTAGTGGTGACACCACCCACAACTGTATTTATTTTCTCTCAAGCACTGGCAGTGGAGTGTGGCATTATTTCAACATTTCCAGCTGAAATGCTCCTAGTCATTTGGGATAGCTGCCCGCAGCCATGAGTTCAACCAGACAATTACACACTGCACCCAGCTGAAGCTCCCTCCCTAAGTCACTCTCTCCTCAGGAAGTCCTCACCTTACAGCTTCAAATTCTGGAGTCAGTGCCCCATTGCCCCATCCCAGAATATTCCTAGAATGGTTTGGGTTGAAAAGGAGCTTCAAGATCATCCAGTTCCAACCCACCTGCCATGGGCAGGGACACCTCCCACCAGCCCAGCTTGCTCAAGGCCTCATCCAGCCTGGCCTGGAACACCTCCAGGGAGGAGGTAGCCACAGCCTCCCTGGGCAGCCTGTGCCAGAGTCTCATCATCATTACTGCAAAGGATTTCTTCCTAACCTCCAGTCTAAATCTGCCCTCTTCCAGCTCAAAGCCATTGCTCCTCATCCTGTCACTCCCAGCCCTTGGCAAAAATCCCTCTCCAGCTCCCCTACAGCACCCTTCAGGTGCTGGAAGGCTGCTCTAAGGTCCCACCTGAAGCCTTCTCTTCTCCAAGGTGAACAGCCCCAGCTGCTGCACTGCAAGTGGTGAGCTCCTTCTCTGGGATTTTAGGGGACCTCCCCTGTACTCTGCTCTGGTGAGACTCCACCTGGAGCTCTGTGTCCAGTTCTGGAGCCTCTGTGCCAGGAAGGCTCTGGAGGTGCTGGAAGGTGTCCAGAGAAGGGCCAGGAGGAGGAGCAGAGGGCTGGAGCTGCTCTGCTCTGGAGACAGATTAAGGGAGTTGGGGTTGTGCAGTCTGGAGAGAAGAAGGCTCCAAGACGACCTTCTTGTGGCCTTCCAGACTCTGAAGAGGGCTACCAGAAAGCTGGAGGGACTTTTGAGGGTGTCAGGGAGTGATAGGACTGGGGGGGAATGGAGCAAAACTAGAAGTGGGGAGATTGAGATTGGCTGTGAGGAAGAAGTTGTTCCCCATGAGGGTGGTGAGAGCCTGGCACAGGTTGCCCAGGGAGGTGGTGGAAGCCTCGTCCCTGGAGGTTTTTATGCCATCACCTATCACTCCAAGCTCTTGTCAAAGGTCCCTCCCCAGCTTTCTTGCAGTCCCCTTCAGGCACTGGAAGGCTGTTCTAAGATCTCCTCTTCTCCAGGCTGAACAGCCCCAACTCTCTCAGCCTGTCCCCACAGGGGAAGTGCTCCATCCCTCTGATCATCTTTGTGGCCTCCCCTGGACCTGCTCCAGTGGTTTGATGTCCTTCTTGTGTCTCACCAGAGCAGGACAGAGGATGTCAAATACACTACTGCCCTGTGCAAACCACTGGCAGGATGGTTCAGTGGATTCTGTGCAGGGCTGCTTGCCAGTGCATTCAGCCCTGCCACGGGAAGTGGTTCATGCTTTCTGCATGACTTATTTCAGCAGGGTGTCTTGAAAAGGAAAGATGAAAAAGCTCAAAAAGATATGAGATATGCTGAAAGCAGAAAGAACACTTGATCTCAGCAAGTCTTTTTTTTTCTCCTTTCCACCCTTCAAAGCCCAAAACACACTGGGTGACTGCTGTGGATGTGCAAGGAGGCAAGGCATCTGTGAAAGATACACTCCTTGAAGACACTGGAAGCAGAAGGAGGGTGGTGATCCCAACCAGGAGACCACTGTACTTCCAGGTCAATGATCTGGTGTATACTTCACCTGAGTAGGTCCAGGGCTGGGCTGTGCTGCCTTCAGAATTGTGTTATGGTGCACAGAGCCCTTAGAACCACAGAACTCTTGAGGCTGGAAGAGGCTTTTGGGACCATCAAGTCCGACCACTCCCCTGGTGTTCACAATCCCACCACAGCTGCTGAGCTGGGATTGTTTAGCCTGGAGAAGAAGAGGCTCAGGGGTGACCTCATTGCTCTCTACAACTCCCTGAAGGGAGGTTGTAGCCAGGAAGGGGTTGGTCTCTTCTCCCAGGCAAGCAGCACCAGAACAAGAGGACACAGTCTCAAGCTGTGTCAGGGGAAGTTTAGGTTAGAGGTGAGGAGAAAGTTCTTCACCAAGAGAGTCATTCATCATTGGGATGTGCTGCCCAGGGAGGTGGTAGAGTCCCCATCCCTGGAGGTGTTCCAGAGGGGATTGGATGTGGCACTTGGTGCCATGGTTTAGTCATGAGGTCTGTGGTGCCAGGTTGGACTCGATGATCTTTGAGGTCTCTTCCAAGCTTGGTGACACTGTGATACTGATACTGTGAGCCACTGCCACTCAACCACATCCCTCAGCACCACCTCCAGGAGTGTTTTAAATACCTCCAAGGATGGTGACTCTACCATCTCTCTTGGCAGTCTGTTCCAACACTTGATAACCATTTCCATGAAGACATTTTTCCTAATATCCAACCTGAACCTGACCTGGCATAACTTGAGGCCATTTCCTCTTGTCCTGCCACAGGTTGCAACCCCCACCTGACTCCAACCTCCTTTGTGGGAGCTGGGGCAATGAGGTCTTCCCTCATCCTCCTCTTCTGAAGGCTAAACAACCCCAGTTCCCTCAGCTGCTCCTCCTAAGACTTGTGTTCAAAGCCCTTCACCACCTTAGCTGCTCCTCTTTGCCAGGAGAATCAACTCCACCAGCTCCCCCTTGGTGCAGGCAATTACACCACTTGTGTGGCCTGGGCTTTATCTAGAAGTGCAGCAAGGTGATCTCAAGGGAAAGTCTTATATGAACAGCTGTTTCCTTGTAAGAAAATTAAAACAGCTTGAATGACCAAGGAGGAGCTTCCCTCACAGGATCACAGGATGTTAGGGGTTGGAAGGGACCTCTGAAGATCATCAAGTTCAAACCCCTCCCAGAGCAGGTCCATAGAATCGAACACAGGTCACACAGGAACACATCTAGATGGGTCTTGAAAGTCTCCAAAGAAGGAGATTCCACAACCCCTCTGGGGAGCCTGCTCCAGGGCTCTGTGACCCTCACAGTGAAGAATTTCCAAGGATGGGATCCATGGATTGGATCTGTGCAGCGTGCCATGGGAGAAGTCCATTCAGGGTCAGTCATAGAATCATAGAATCAGTGAGGGTTGGAAGGGACCACAAGGATCAGCTGGTTCCACCCCCCCTGCCATGGGCAGGGACACCCCACACTAGATCAGGCTGGCCAGAGCCTCATCCAGCCTGGCCTTAAACACCTCCAGGGACAGGGCCCAAACCACCTCCCTGGACAACCCATTCCAGGGCTTCACCACTCTCCTGGGGAAGAACTTCCTCCTCCCCTCCAGCCTCAATCTCCCCACCTCCAGCTTCATTCCATTCCCCCTAGTCCTAGCACTGCCTGAGATCCTGAGCAGTCCCTCCCCAGCCTTCTTGGAGCCCCCTTCAGATCCTGGAAGGCCACAATGAGGTCACCTGGGAGCCTTCTCTTCTCCAGACTGAACAGCCCCAACTCCTTCAGTCTGTCCTCACAGCAGAGCAGCTCCAGCCCTCTGCTCATCCTCCTGGCCCTTCTCTGGACACCTTCCAGCACCTCCAGATCCCTCTTGTCATAGGGGCTCCAGAACTGGAGGCAGGACTCCAGCTGGGGTCTCCCCAGAGCTGAGCAGAGGGGGAGAATCACCTCCCTTGCCCTGCTGGCCACACTTCTCTAAATGCTGCAGGAATTTTGGGGTTCACAGTGCCTGAAGGGCCATAAGATTTATTTGCCATCTGTGTTTTCCTGCTCTATTCTGCCTTTTACAAAGAATAATTTGATGAAGCCATCTGTTGCCAGGCCTTTTGCCCTGAGAATCAGAGAAAACCCTGCACTGTCCCTACTCCCTGGTGCAGACCAGTGAGCTCCAGTATGACTGGAGACTGGCTGAAGGGCAAACTCTGTGCTGCATTGCAATGGCTTATAGAGCAGGGAGATGCCCAGGCTGCCATTTTATTACAAAAATGGTAGTAGGCATGAGGGAATGTTTTGTATCTGTACATATATATAGCATTTGTATACATAGAATACAAAACAGGCTGCTTGATTTCATTGTGAGGTTGCTCAGAGCAGTTAGGGCATTGTGAAAGATGGCTCAAAGCCAGGAGCAAGAGGAAGAAAGAAAGGGCAAGCAGTCAGCCAGAGTGACATGGCCCAGAGCATAAGGAAAGATATGAATGTGGGCATGAAATGCCCAAGTCTCTGAAAGTGAGGACAGCAACTTGAAGACCTGCTCCTAAAGAAGGTCAATCAGATGTCAGATCATACAATCATAGGAGGCATGGAAGGGACAGTTCTGGGCCCCTCAGTTTAAGAAGGACATTGAGAGACTTGAACATGGCCAGAGAAGGGCAACAAGGCTGGGGAGGGGTCTGGAGCACAGCCCTGTGAGGAGAGGCTGAGGGAGCTGGGGTTGCTTAGCCTGGAGAAGAGGAGGCTCAGGGGAGACCTTCTTGCTCTCTACAACTACCTGGAAGGTGGTCATAGCCAGGAGAGAGTTGGTCTCTTATCTCAAGCAACCAGCACCAGAACAAGAGGACACAGTCTGAAGCTGTGCCAGGGGAGGTTTAGGCTGGAGGTGAGAAGAAAGTTCTTCCCAGAGAGAGTTGTTAGCCATTGGGATGTGCTGCCCAGGGAGGTGGTGGAGTCCCCATCCCTGGAGGTGTTCCAGAGGGGATTGGATGTGGCACTTGGTGCCATGGTTTAGTCATGAGGTCTGTGGTGCCAGGTTGGACTTGGTGATCTTTGAGGTCTCTTCCAAGCTTGGTGATTCTGTGTGACCTTTAAAGGTCATCTAGTCCAACCCTCTACAGGAAGCAGGGACTTCTCCACCTGGATCAGGGTTGCTCAGAGCCCCTTCAAGCCTGACCTCGAATATCTCCAGGGGCAGGGCCTCAGTCACTTCCCTGGGCAACCTGTTCCAGCGTTCCACCACCCTCATAGTAAAGAACTTCTTTCTAATGTCCAATCTAAAGCAACCTTCCTCCAGTTTCAAACCATTGTCCTTTGTCCTGTCACAACAAGCCCTTGTCAAAAGTCTCTCCCCAACTCTCCTGTAGTCCCCTTCAGGCACTGGAAAGCTGCTCTAAGGTCTCCCCAGATCCTTCTCGAGGTTGAGCAGACCCAACTCTCTCAGCCTGTGGTCACAGCAGAGGTGATCCAGCCTTCTGGTAATTTTTGTGGGCCTCCACGAGGTCCATGTCCTTGTGTTGTGCTGCCAGGGGCTGGACTGGATGATCTTCGAGGTCTCATCCAACCAAGATGTATTCTGTGACTCTGTGTTGAAGGCCCCAGAGCTGGACACAGTACTCCC
>WWNC01000399.1:0-14285 GCA_011125475.1 Melanerpes aurifrons
CACAGACACCCACAGGCACCCACAGGCACCCACAGGCACCCACAGACACCCACAGGCACCTCACAGGCACAGGCCACAGCACCTACAGACACCCACAGGCACCCACAGACACCACAGGCACCCACAGGCACCCACAGGCACCCACAGGCACCCACAGACACCCACAGACACCCACAGACACCCACAGACACCCACAGGCACACCCACACAGACACCCACAGACACCCACAGACACTCACACAGACACCCACAGACACCACAGGCACTCACAGACACCAGGCACCACAGACACCCACAGGCACCCACAGGCACCCACAGGCACCCACAGACACCCACAGGCACTCACAGACACTCACAGGCACCCACAGACACCCACAGACACCCACAGGCACTCACAGACACCCACAGACACCCACAGACACCCACAGACACTCACAGGCACCCACAGACACCCACAGACACTCACAGGCACTCACAGACACCCACAGGCACCCACAGACACTCACAGGCACTCACAGACACCCACAGGCACCCACAGGCACTCACAGACACCCACAGACACCCACAGACACCCACAGACACTCACAGACACTCACAGACACTCACAGACACCCACAGGCACTCACAGACACTCACAGACACTCACAGACACCCACAGACACTCAGACCACAGACACCCACAGACACCCACAGACACTCACAGACACCACAGACACTCACAGACACCCACAGACACCTCACAGACACCCACAGACACCCACAGACACCCACAGGACACCCACAGACACCCACAGACACCCACAGACACCCACAGACACCCACAGACACCAGACAGGCACTCCACAGACACCCACAGACACCCACAGACACCCACAGACACTCACAGACACCCACAGACACTCACAGACACCCACAGACACCCACAGACACTCACAGACACCCACAGACACCCACAGACACCCACAGGCACCCACAGACACCCACAGACACCCACAGGCACCCACAGACACTCACAGGCACTCACAGACACCCACAGACACCCACAGGCACTCACAGACACCCACAGGCACTCACAGACACTCACAGGCACTCACAGACACCCACAGGCACCCACAGACACCCACAGACACTCACAGACACCCACAGACACTCACAGACACTCACAGACACCCACAGACACCCACAGACACTCACAGACACTCACAGACACCCACAGGCACCCACAGGCACTCACAGACACCCACAGACACCCACAGACACCCACAGGCACTCACAGACACCCACAGACACTCACAGACACTCACAGACACCCACAGACACCCACAGACACCCACAGGCACTCACAGACACCCACAGACACTCACAGACACTCACAGACACCCACAGACACTCACAGACACCCACAGACACCCACAGGCACTCACAGACACCCACAGACACACACAGACACCCACAGGCACTCACAGACACCCACAGACACCCACAGACACTCACAGACACCCACAGGCACTCACAGACACCCACAGACACTCACAGACACCCACAGGCACCCACAGACACTCACAGGCACCCACAGGCACTCACAGACACCCACAGGCACCCACAGACACCCACAGACACCCACAGGCACTCACAGACACCCACAGACACCACAGACACTCCACAGACACCCACAGGCACTCACAGACACCCACAGACACTCACAGACACCCACAGGCACCCACAGACACTCACAGGCAACCACAGACACTCACAGACACCCACAGACACCCACAGACACTCACAGACACCCACAGGCACCCACAGACACCCACAGACACCCACAGGCACTCACAGACACCCACAGACACTCACAGACACTCACAGGCACCCACAGGCACTCACAGGCACCCACAGACACTCACAGACACCCACAGACACCCACAGACACTCACAGACACCACAGGACACTCACAGACACCCACAGGCACCCACAGACACTCACAGACACCCACAGACACTCACAGACACCCACAGACACCCACAGACACCCACAGACACCCACAGACACCCACAGACACCCACAGACACCCACAGACACTCACAGACACCCACAGACACCCACAGACACTCACAGACACCCACAGACACCCACAGACACCCACAGACACCCACAGACACCCACAGACACCCACAGACACCCACAGACACCCACAGACACCCACAGGCACCCACACCCACAGACACCCACAGACACCCACACAGGCACCTACAGACACCCACAGACACTCCACAGACACCCACAGACACCCACAGACAGACACTCACAGACACCCACAGACACCCACAGACACTCACAGGCACCTCCACAGACAGACACCCACAGGCACTCAGACAGACACCCACAGGCACCCACAGACACCACAGACACTCACAGACACCCACAGACACCCACAGACACACACAGACACCCACAGACACACAGACACAGACACCCACAGGCACTCAGACACCCACAGACACCACAGACACTCACAGACACTCACAGACACCCACAGACACCCACAGGCACTCACAGACACCCACAGACACTCACAGACACCCACAGACACAGACACTCACAGACACCCACAGACACCCACAGGCACTCACAGACACTCACAGACACCACAGGCACCCACAGACACCCACAGACACTCACAGACACTCCACAGACACCACAGACACACAGACAGACAGGCACCTCACAGACACTCACAGACACTCACAGACAGACAGGCACCCACAGACACCCACAGACACCCACAGACACCACAGACACACACCCACAGACACCCACAGACACCCACAGACACTCACAGACACCCACAGACACCCACAGGCACTCACAGACACCCACAGACCTCCACAGGCACTCACAGACACTCACAGACACCACAGACACTCACAGACACCCACAGACACTCCACAGACACTCACAGACACACTCACAGCCCACAGACACCCACAGACACCCACAGGCACTCACAGACACTCACAGACACTCACAGACACCCACAGGCACTCACAGACACAGACACTCACAGACACCACAGACACTCACAGACACCCACAGCACTCACAGACACCCACAGGCACTCAGACAGACACACAGACACCACAGACACTCACAGACACCCACAGGCACTCACAGACACAGACACCCCACAGACACTCACAGACACCCACAGACACCCACAGACACTCAGACACCACAGACACCCACAGGCACTCACAGACACTCACAGACACACCCACAGACACTCACAGACACCTACAGGACACTACAGACACACAGACACCCACAGACAGGCACTCACAGACCTCCACAGACACTCCACAGACACCCACAGGCACCCACAGACACTCACAGACACCACAGACACCCACAGGCACTCACAGACACCCACAGACACTCACAGACACTCACAGACACAGACACTCCCACAGACACCCACAGACACACAGACACCCACAGACACTCACAGACTCCACAGACACTCACAGACACCCACAGCACTCACAGACACTCACAGCACTCACAGACACCCACAGACACCCACAGACACCCCACAGACACCCACAGGCACTCACAGACACTCACAGACACTCACAGACACCCACAGACACCCACAGACACTCACAGACACCCACAGACACCCACAGACACTCACAGACACTCACAGACACCACAGACACCCACACACCCACAGAGGCACTCACAGACACCCACAGGCACCCACAGACACTCACAGACACCCACAGGACACCCACAGACACCCACAGACACCCACAGACACTCACAGACACCCACAGACACCCACAGGCACTCCCACAGACACTCCACAGACACTCACAGACACTCACAGACACTCACAGACACTCACAGACACTCACAGACACCCACAGGCACTCACAGACACTCACAGACACTCACAGACACCCACAGGCACTCACAGACACTCACAGACACTCACAGACACCCACAGACACTCACAGACACTCACAGACACCCACAGGCACTCACAGACACTCACAGACACCCACAGGCACCCACAGGCACTCACAGACACTCACAGACACCCACAGGCACTCACAGACACTCACAGGCACTCACAGGCACTCACAGACACTCACAGACACTCACAGACACCCACAGGCACTCACAGACACTCACAGACACCCACAGGCACTCACAGACACTCACAGACACCCACAGGCACTCACAGACACTCACAGACACTCACAGACACCCACAGACACTCACAGACACCCACAGGCACTCACAGACACTCACAGACACCCACAGGCACTCACAGACACTCACAGACACTCACAGGCACTCACAGACACTCACAGACACCCACAGACACCCACAGGCACTCACAGACACCCACAGACACCCACAGGCACCCACAGGCACTCACAGACACTCACAGACACTCACAGACACCCACAGGCACTCACAGACACTCACAGACACTCACAGACACCCACAGGCACTCACAGACACTCACAGACACTCACAGACACTCACAGACACACAGGCACCCACAGACACTCACAGACACTCACAGACACTCACAGACACTCACAGGCACCACAGGCAGACAGGCACTCACAGACACCACAGGACACTCCACAGACACCCACAGACAGGCACTCACAGACACACAGACACCCACAGGCCTCACAGGCACCCACAGGCACTCACAGACACACAGACACTCACAGGCACCCACAGGCACCCACAGACACCCACAGGCACACTCCACAGGCACTCACAGACACTCACAGACACTCACAGGCACCCCAGGCACTCACAGACACCCACAGGCACTCACAGACAGACACTCACAGGCACACAGACACCCACAGGCACTCACAGGCACTCACAGGCACTCACAGGCACACACAGGCACTCACAGGCACTCACAGGCACTCACAGACACTCACAGACACTCACAGACACCCACAGGCACTCACAGACACTCACAGACACCCACAGGCACTCCACAGGCACTCACAGACACTCACAGACACCCACAGGCACTCACAGGCACTCACAGGCACTCACAGGCACACAGACACCCACAGACAGGCACTCACAGGCAGACACTCACAGACACCCACAGGCACCCACAGACACTCCACAGACACTCACAGGCACTCACAGGCACTCACAGACACTCACAGACACTCACAGGCACTCACAGACACTCACAGACACCCACAGGCACTCACAGACACTCACAGACACCCACAGGCACTCACAGGCACTCACAGACACTCACAGGCACTCACAGACACTCACAGACACTCACAGGCACTCACAGGCACTCACAGACACTCACAGACACTCACAGGCACTCACAGACACTCACAGGCACCCACAGGCACTCACAGACACTCACAGACACTCACAGGCACTCACAGGCACTCACAGACACTCACAGACACTCACAGGCACTCACAGGCACTCACAGACACCCACAGGCACTCCACAGGCACTCCACAGACACTCACAGACACTCACAGACACTCACAGACACTCACAGGCACTCACAGACACTCACAGACACTCACAGACACTCACAGACACCCACAGGCACTCACAGGCACTCACAGACACTCACAGACACTCACAGGCACTCACAGGCACTCACAGACACTCACAGGCACTCACAGGCACTCACAGACACTCACAGACACTCACAGGCACTCACAGGCACTCACAGGCACTCACAGGCACTCACAGACTCCACACACCACAGGCACTCACAGACACCACAGACACTCACAGGCACTCACAGACACCCACAGGCACTCACAGGCACCCACAGACACTCACAGACACTCACAGGCACTCACAGACACTCACAGGCACTCACAGGCACTCACAGACACTCACAGGCACCCACAGGCACCCACAGGCACCCACAGACACAGGCACCTACAGGCACTCACAGACACCCACAGGCACCCACAGGCACCCACAGAGGCACCCACAGGCACCCACAGACACCCACAGACACCCACAGACACCCACAGACACTCACAGACACCCACAGGCACCCACAGACACCCACAGACACTCACAGACACCCACAGGCACCCACAGACACACTCACAGGCACTCACAGACACCCACAGGCACCAGGCACAGACACCCACAGGCACTCACAGACACACAGGCACAGGCACCCACAGGCACCCACAGACACCCACAGACACTCACAGACACCCACAGGCACCCACAGGCACCACAGACACCACAGACACCCACAGGCACCCACAGGCACCCCCACAGGCACCCACAGACACTCACAGACACTCACAGACAGACACTCACAGGCTACAGACACCCCAGACACAGACACCCACAGGCACCCACAGACACTCACAGCACAGGCACAGACACCACAGGCACTCACAGACACCCACAGACACCCACACAGACACCACAGACACCCACAGACACCCACAGCACTCACAGACACCCACAGACACCCACAGGCACCCACAGGCACTCCCACAGACACCACAGACACCCACAGACACAGGCCCACAGACACCTCACAGACACACAGACACTCACAGACACCCACAGACACCCACAGACACACAGACACAGACACTCCCACCCACAGACACCCACAGGCACCCACAGGACACCCACAGGCACCCACAGACACCCACAGACACTCACAGACACAGGCACCCACAGACACCCACACAGGCACCCACAGACACCCCACAGGCACCCACAGACACTCACAGACACCCACAGACACCCACAGACACTCACAGGCACCCACAGGCACAGACCCACAGACACCCACAGGCACCCACAGACACCCACAGACACCCACAGACACCCACAGACACCCACAGACACCCACAGACACCCACAGGCACCACAGACACCCACAGACACTCACAGACACTCACAGACACCCAGACACCCACAGACACTCCACAGACACCACAGGCACCCACAGACACTCACAGACACCCACAGGACACCCCACAGACACCCACAGACACCACAGACACCCACAGACACCCACAGACACCACAGACACTCACAGACACCCACAGGCACCCACAGACACACACCCACAGACACCCACAGACACCACAGACACAGACCCACAGACACCACAGACACCCACACACCCACAGACACCCACAGACCCACCCTCCACAGACACCCACAGACACAGGCACTCACAGGCACTCACAGACACCCACAGACACCCACAGGCAGACACCACAGACACCCACAGGCACCACAGGCACTCACAGACACACACAGGCACCCACAGGCACACAGACAGGCACCCACAGACACCACAGGCACCAGGCACCCAGACACCCACAGCACCACAGGCACCCACAGGCACCCACAGGCACCCAGACACCCACAGACACCCACAGGCACCCACAGGCACCCACAGGCACTCACAGACACCCACAGGCACTCACAGACACCCACAGGCACCCACAGACACCCACAGACACCCACAGGCACCCACAGGCACTCACAGACACCCACAGACACTCACAGACACTCACAGACACCCACAGGCACTCACAGACACCCACAGGCACTCACAGACACTCACAGACACCCACAGGCACCCACAGACACTCACAGGCACTCACAGACACCCACAGGCACCCACAGACACCCACAGACACCCACAGGCACTCACAGACACTCACAGACACCCACAGGCACCCACAGACACTCACAGACACTCACAGACACTCACAGACACCCACAGGCACCCACAGACACCCACAGACACCCACAGGCACTCACAGACACCCACAGGCACTCACAGACACCCACAGGCACCCACAGACACCCACAGACACCCACAGGCACTCACAGACACCCACAGACACCCACAGGCACCCACAGACACTCACAGGCACTCACAGGCACCCACAGACACCCACAGGCACTCACAGACACCCACAGGCACTCACAGACACTCACAGGCACCCACAGGCACCCACAGGCACCCACAGGCACCCACAGACACCCACAGGCACTCACAGGCACCCACAGACACCCACAGGCACCCATAGACACTCACAGACACTCACAGGCACCCACAGGCACCCACAGGCACCCATAGACACTCACAGGCACTCACAGGCACCCACAGACACCCACAGACACTCACAGACACCCACAGGCACCCACAGGCACTCACAGGCACCCACAGACACCCACAGGCACTCACAGACACCCACAGACACTCACAGACACTCACAGACACCCACAGACACCCACAGACACTCACAGACACCCACAGACACCCACAGACACTCACAGACACCCACAGACACCCACAGACACCCACAGACACTCACAGACACCCACAGGCACCCACAGACACCCACAGGCACCCACAGGCACCCACAGACACCCACAGGCACCCACAGGCACCCACAGACACTCACAGACACCCACAGGCAGGCACCACAGGCACCCACAGGCACCCACAGACACCCACAGGCACTCACAGACACTCACAGGCACCACAGGCACCCACAGGCACCCACAGACACCCACAGGCACCCACAGACACCCACAGACACCCACAGGCACCCACAGACACCCACAGGCACCCACAGGCACCCACAGGCACCACAGACACAGACACCCACAGGCACCCACAGGCACCCACAGACACTCACAGGCACCCACAGGCACCCACAGGCACCCACAGACACCCACAGCACCCACAGGCACCACAGGCACCCACAGGCACCCACAGGCACCCACAGGCACCCCACAGGCACCCACAGGCAGGCACAGGCACCCACAGACACCCACAGGCACCCCACAGGCAGGCACACCCACAGGCACCCACAGACACCCACAGACACCCACAGACACCCACAGGCACCCACAGGCACCCACAGGCACCCACAGACACCCACAGGCACTCACAGGCACCCACAGGCACTCACAGACACCCACAGGCACTCACAGGCACCCACAGACACTCACAGGCACCCACAGACACCCACAGACACCCACAGACACTCACAGGCACCCACAGGCACCACAGACACTCACAGGCACCCACAGACACTCACAGACACTCACAGACACCCACAGACACTCACAGACACCCACAGACACCCACAGGCACCCACAGACACTCACAGACACCCACAGGCACCCACAGACACTCACAGACACCCACAGACACCCACAGGCACCCACAGACACTCACAGACACCCACAGACACTCACAGGCACCCACAGACACTCACAGACACCCACAGGCACCCACAGACACTCACAGGCACCCACAGACACCACAGACACCCACAGACACCACAGACACCACAGCACCCACAGACACTCACAGACACCCACAGACACCCACAGACAGACACCCACAGACACCCACAGACACTCACAGACACCCACAGACACCCACAGACACCCACAGGCACCCACAGACACCCACAGACACCCACAGACACTCACAGACACCCACAGGCACCCACAGACACCCACAGACACCCACAGGCACCCACAGACACTCACAGGCACCCACAGGCACACAGGCACAGACACCCACAGGCACCACAGGCACCACAGGCACCACAGGCACTCACAGACACCCACAGGCACTCACAGGCACCCACAGACACTCACAGACACCCACAGGCACTCACAGACACCCACAGGCACCCACAGACACCCACAGACACCCACAGGCACCCACAGGCACCCACAGACACCCACAGGCACCCATAGGCACCCACAGACTCCCACAGGCACTCACAGACACCCACAGGCACTCACAGGCACCCACAGACACTCACAGACACCCACAGGCACCCACAGACACCCACAGACACCCACAGGCACTCACAGGCACCCACAGACACTCACAGACACCCACAGGCACCCACAGACACCCACAGGCACTCACAGACACCCACAGGCACTCACAGGCACCCACAGACACTCACAGACACCCACAGACACCCACAGACACCCACAGGCACTCACAGGCACCCACAGACACTCACAGACACCCACAGGCACTCACAGACACCCACAGGCACCCACAGGCACCCACAGGCACTCACAGGCACCCACAGACACTCACAGACACCCACAGGCACCCACAGACACCCACAGACACCCACAGGCACCCACAGGCACCCACAGACACTCACAGGCACCCACAGGCACCCACAGGCACCCACAGACACCCACAGGCACCCATAGGCACCCACAGACACCCACAGGCACTCACAGACACCCACAGACACCCACAGGCACCCATAGGCACCCACAGACACCCACAGGCACCCACAGACACCCACAGGCACTCACAGACACCCATAGGCACCCACAGGCACCCAGCAGCCCCTTGCAGACGCAGGCTGCAGCTCTGCAGCCCCCAGCTGAGCAGCTGGGTCAGGACCATCCTGAGGGTCAGGGCAGGCTGGGGGAGGAGGCTGAGAGCAGCCCTGCAGAGAAGCCCCTGGGGGCTTGGATCTCCAGGCTGCACAACCCCAACCCTCCCAGCCTGGCCTCCAGCAGAGGCCTTCCACCCTCCCTGCACTGCTGTGGCCTCCTCTGGCCCATGTCTGTGCTGAGCTGAGGGCTCCAGAGCTGCCCCAGCCCTGCAGGGGAGGTCTCAGCAGAGCTCAGCAGAGGGCAGAATCCCCTCCCTGCCCCTGCTGCCCACACTGCTGGGGCTCAGCCCAGGCCAGGCTGGGGCTGGCAGTGCCTGGGGCCAGCTCATCTCCAGCTCTTCACTCCCCAGCACTCCATGGCTTGACCTGGGTGATGCTGGAGGGGCTGTGGGGCAGCTGGGGGATGCTGGAGAGGCTGTGGGGCAGCTGGGGGATGCTGGAGAGGCTGTGGGGCAGCTGGGTGATGCTGGAGAGGCTGTGGGGCAGCTGGGCTGGGTGATGCTGAGAGGCTGTGGGGCAGCTGGGGGATGCTGGAGAGGCTGTGGGGCAGCTGGGGGGTGCTGGAGAGGCTGTGGGGCAGCTGGGCTGGGTGATGCTGAGAGGCTGTGGGGCAGCTGGGGGATGCTGGAGAGGCTGTGGGGCAGCTGGGCTGGGTGATGCTGAGAGGCTGTGGGCAGCTGGGGATGCTGAGAGGCTGTGGGGCAGCTGGGGATGCTGTAGGGGCTGTGGGGTAGCTGGGTGATGCTGAGAGGCTGTGGGGCAGCTGGGGGATGCTGGAGAGGCTGTGGGGCAGCTGGGGGATGCTGGAGAGGCTGTGGGGCAGCTGGGTGATGCTGGAGAGGCTGTGGGGCAGCTGGGCTGGGTGATGCTGAGAGGCTGTGGGGCAGCTGGGGATGCTGGAGGCTGTGGGGCAGCTGGGGGTGCTGGAGAGGCTGTGGGGCAGCTGGGCTGGGTGATGCTGAGAGGCTGTGGGGCAGCTGGGGGATGCTGGAGAGGCTGTGGGGCAGCTGGGCTGGGTGATGCTGAGAGGCTGTGGGGCAGCTGGGGGATGCTGGAGAGGCTGTGGGGCAGCTGGGGGATGCTGTAGGGGCTGTGGGGTAGCTGGGTGATGCTGAGAGGCTGTGGGGCAGCTGGGCTGGGTGATGCTGAGAGGCTGTGGGGCAGCTGGGGGATGCTGAGAGGCTGTGGGGCAGCTGGGGGATGCTGGGAGGGGGCTGTGGGGCAGCTGGGGATGCTGAGAGGCTGTGGGGCAGCTGGGCTGGGTGATGCTGAGAGGCTGTGGGGCAGCTGGGGGATGCTGAGAGGCTGTGGGGCAGCTGGGGGATGCTGAGAGGCTGTGGGGCAGCTGGGGGATGCTGGAGGGGCTGTGGGGCAGCTGGGGGATGCTGGAGGGGCTGTGGGGCAGCTGGGCTGGGGGAAGGCCAGAGCCAGGCAACATCTTGCATGTGGAAACAGCCTGGGCTGGCAGTGCAGAGCAGCCTGCAGCTTGCTGGGGTTGCTCCTGGTCCGTGGTGCCAGAGTGCCCAGCAGGCAGGGGCCTGGCAGGGCCTGAGCCTTCCCCACTGCAGCTGCACTCCCACAGCTCCCTCTCTTCTGAACCCCACAGGAAGATCCCTGCTGCCCTGCAGCCTCTGCACAGGGACCAGCACCAAGGACTTGCTGATGCTCAGCAGCTGCAGGCCCTGAGGATGTTGCACCTCGGCTCTGGAGTGCTGAGAGCTCAGAGAGCATTTCACAGGCTCACAGAATGCATCAGGTGGAAGGGAACCCAAAGGGCATCTTGGCCAAGCCCCTGCAGGCAGCAGGGACAGCTCCAGCTGCAGCAGTATCAGAGGATCATAGAATCACAGAATCAGTCAGGGTGGGAAGGGACCACAAGGCTCAGCCAGTCCCAACCCCCCTGCCATGGGCAGGGACACCCCACACTAGAGCAGCCTGGCCACAGCCTCAGCCAGCCTGGCTGCAAACACCTCCAGGGCTGGGGCCTCAACCACCTCCCTGCACAACCCAGTCCAGGGCTTCACCACTCTCCTGGGGAAGAACTTCCTCCTCCCCTCCAGCCTCAATCTCCCCACCTCCAGCTTCATTCCATTCCCCCCAGTCCTATCCCTCCCTGACACCCTCCAAAGTCCCTCCCCAGCCTTCCTGGAGCCCCCTTCAGATCCTGGAAGGCCACAATGAGGTCACCTCAGAGCCTTCTCTTCTCCAGACTGAACAGCCCCAACTCCTTCAGGCTGTGCTCACAGCAGAGCAGCTCCAGCCCTCTGCTCCTCCTCCTGGCCCTGCTCTGGACACCTTCCAGCCCCTCCACATCCCTCTTGCCATAGGGGCTGCAGAACTGGAGGCAGGACTCCAGGTGGGGTCTCCCCAGAGCTGAGCAGAGGGGGAGAATCACCTCCCTTGCCCTGCTGGCCACACTTCTCCTGCTGCAGCCCAGGCTCTGCTTGGCTTTCTGGGCTGCAAGCAGGCTGCCCAGGGACACAGCCAGGCTGATCATGAATGCCTCCAGGGATGGAGCCTCCACCACCTCCCTGGGCAGCCTGTGCCAGGCTCTCCCCAGCCTCACTGTGCAGAACTTCCTCCTGATGTCCAACCTAACTCTGCCCTGCTCCAGTTCCAAACCACTGCCCCTCAGCCTATCCCCACAGCTCCTCCTGAGCAGTCCCTCCCCAGCTGCCTGCAGCTCCCCTGCAGATACTGAAATGCAGCTCTGAGGTCTCCCTGGAGCCTTCTCTTCTCCAGGCTGAACAGCCCCAGCTCCCTCAGCCTGGCCCCACAGCAGAGCTGCTCCAACCCCCTGAGCATCTTTGTGGCCTCCTCTGGAGCCTCTCCACCAGCTCCAGGTCCTTCCTGTGTTGGGGCTCCAGAGCTGGCCCCAGGCCTGCAGGTGAGGTCTGAGAGAGCAGAGCAGAGGGGCAGGATCCTCTCTCTCCAGCTCTGGCCACACTGCTCTGGATGCAGCCCAGGCTGCCCTTGGCCTCCTGTGCTGCATCTCACCCTGCCTGCTCCTGCCCAGCTTCTCCCCCAGCACCCCCAAGGCCTTCTCCTCAGGGCTGCTCTCAACCTCATCATCCCCCAGCCTGGGGTGGTATCAAGGATTGTCCTGACCCAGGTGGGTCCTGACCCTCTTGGCCTTATTGACCCTCATGAGCTGCTCTTTAACTCACCTCTGCAGCCTGTCCAGGTCCCTCTGGATGCCAGCCAGTCCTTCAGGCTTACCAACCACACCACTCAGCCAGATGTCATCTGCAGACTTGCTGAGGGTGTCTCAATCTTGCTGTCTGGAGCATGGATGAGGATATTGAACAGCCCTGGTCCCAGTACAGAGCCCTGAGGGACAGCACTTGTCACCTATCTCCATCTGGACACGAAGCTGCTGACCACTACCCTTTGGATGCAGTCATCCATCCAGTTCCTTATCCAGTGGACATTCCTGCCCACTGTGCCCTGGCCTAAGGAGCCTGGTACCAGCTGGGCTTGGTTGCTGTGCTCTACCTGGACTGCAGCAAGGCCTTTGACACCATCCCCCACAGCAAACTCCTGGCCAAGCTGTCAGCTCGTGGCTTGGACCACTACACTCTGAGCTGGGTTAGGAACTGGCTGGAGGCTGAGCCCAGAGAGTGGTGGGGAATGGTGCCACAGCCAGCTGGCAGCCAGGCACCAGTGGTGTGCCCCAGGGAGCAGTGCTGGGCCCTGTGCTCTTCAACATCTTCATTGATGACCTGGATGAGGGCATTGAGTCAGTCAGCAGTAATTTTGCAGCTGACACCAAGCTGGGAGCAGATGTTGGTCAGTGAGAG
>WWNC01000400.1:0-13624 GCA_011125475.1 Melanerpes aurifrons
TAGTTTCATTCAGGGTTGGAAGGGACCACAAGGATCATCTAGTTCAACCTCCCTGCCATGGGCAGGACACCACACTAGATCAGGCTGGACAGAGCCTCATCCAGCCTGCTCTAAACACCCCCAGGGACGGGGCCTCGACCACCTCCCTGGACAACCCCATTCCAGGGTCTCACCACTCTCATGGGGAAGAACCTCCTCACATCTAGCCTGAATCTCCCACCTCCAGCTTCATTCCATTCCCCCTAGTCCTATCACTACCTGACATCCTGAGAAGTCGTTCCCAGCCTTCCTGTAGGCCCTTCCAGATACTGAAGGCTACAATGAGGTCACTCTTGAGCCTTCTCTTCTGCAGACTGAACAGCCAACTCCTTCAGTTCTGTCCTCACAGGAGAGTGCTCAGCCCTCTGATCATCCTTGTGGCCTTCTCTGGACTTTATCCAGCACTTCCACATCCCTCTTGTAATAGGGGCTCCAGAACTGAGGCAGTACTCCAGGTGGGGTCTCACCAGGGCTGAGCAGAGGGGGAAGATCACCTCCCTCACCTGCTAGCCACTTCTCCTGATGCAGCCCAGGATCTGATTGGCTTTGTGGGCTGCAAAGTACGATGAGAGCTCATGTTGAGCTTTTTGTCCACCAGCACCCCCAAGTCTCTCTCCTCAGGGCTACTTTTCCAGCCAGTCACTGCCCAGCCTGGATTTGTGCCTGACTGCCTCAAACCCAGATGCAGGACCCTGCACTTGCTCTTGTTGAACTTCATGAGGCTGGCTTGTGCCCACCTCTCCAGCCTGTCAAGGTCCCTCTGGATGGCCTCCCTTCCCTCCAGCGTGTCTGCTGCACCCACAAGCTTATGTCATCAGCAAACTTGCTGAGGGAAGGGCACTCAATGCCACTGTCCATGGCACCCACAAAGATGTTGAACAAGACAGGTCCCAGGACTGATCCTGAGGACTCCGCTTGTCCTGGCCTCCCACTGGGACATGGAGCCATTGACAGCCACTCTTTGGGTGCGGCCATCAAGCCAGTTCCTTATCCATCTAGTGGTCCACCCATCAAACCCATGTGTCACCAGTTTGGAGACCAGGAGTGGTGTGACAGTGTTGAAGGCTTTGCTCAGGTCCAGGTAAACAACATCAGTTGCTTTCGCCCCTCATCTATTAATTTTGTCACCTGCTCATAGAGGCAACCAGGTTGGTCAGGCAGGATTTGCCCCTTGGCAAAGCCATGCTGACTGTTCCTAATTACCTCTTCACTATTCTTTTGAGTTTATAGTGACTCCAGGAGGATCTGCTCCATGATCTTTCCAGGCACAGAGGTGAGACTGACTGGCCTGGAGTTCCCTGGTTCCTCCTTCTTACCCTTTTTGAAGATGGGGCAATGTTTTCCCCTTTTCCAGTCTGTGGGGACTTCACCAGATTGCCATGACTTTTGAAATATAATAGAGAGGGTTAGCAACCTCATCTGCCAGTTCTCTCAGTACCCGTGGGTGTATCCTGTCGGGTCCATGGACTTGAACACTTTCAGGTTCTTCAGGTGATCACGAACCTGAGTCTGCACTTACAATGGGCAGCTCTTTCTCCCCGTCCTGGCCTTGACTTCCATAACATCAGAGTGTGGCTAGAGGTTCTTTGCAGTGAAGACTGAGGTAAAGAAGTTATTAAGTACCTCAGCCTTTTCCTCATCACTTGTGACCATGTCACCATTTTCCTTTCTGAGGGGCCCACACCTTCCCTAGTCTTCTTCTTCCCATTAATATACCTGTAAAGTTCTTAGTGTTCCCTCTAATCTCCTGGCTACATCCAATTCAAACTCTGCTTTGGCTTTCCTAACCAGGACTCTTACTGCTCAGGCAGCTTCCCTTATATTCCCCTGTTCTACCTGTCCTTCCTCCACTTCCTGTAGAGTTTCCTTTAGTAATAGTGTGTCCAGTAGCTCCTTGCCCATCCAGGCAGGCCTCCTAGCATTCTTACCTGCTTTTCTCTTTGTTGGTATACAGAGCTCCTGGACACAGAGGAGGTGGTCCTGAATATTGACCAACTGTCCTGGGTCCCTTCCTCCAGGGCTTTGTCCCATGACATTAGCCCTGATCAAAAGGATGTTAAATTGCCCTGAGGATGTTAAAAACTGCTTCATGGTCACTGCAGCCAAGGCCGTCTCTGAGCCTCACATTGCTTACCAGCCCTTCCTGTTGGTGAGAACAAGGTCCAGCATAGCACCATTTCTTGTTGGTTCTCTACCATTTGGAGGAGGAAGTTGTTCTATGCAGTCCAGGAACATCCTGGATTGCTGGTGCTTCTTGCTGTGTTGTCCCTCCAGCAGATGTCCGGGTGGCTGAAATCACCCATGAGGACCAGGGCTTGTGACCTGGAAGCCGCCTTCTATTTGCCTATGGAGGGCCTCATCTGCTTGGATCTGCTGGTCAGGTGGCCTGTAGGAGACCCCCACAGTAATATCTCCTTCCCCTGTCCTGCCTTTAATTTTAACCCACACGCTCTCAACTAGCTCATCATCCCTCCCCAGTTGGAGCTCCACTGATTCCAACTGGCTATTGACATAGAGGGGACTTCCCCAGACTGCCATGACTTTTGAAATATAATAGAGAGGGGTTTAGCAACCTCCTCTGCCAGTTCTCTCAGTACCCATGGGTGTATCCCCTTGGGTCCCATGGACTTGAACACTTTCATGTTCTTCAGGTGATCATGAACCTGATCTTCACTTACCATGGGCAGTTCTTCCTCCCTGTCCCTGGCATTGTCTTCCATAACATCAGAGTGTGGCTAGAGGCCCTTGCAGAAAGACTGAGGAAGAAGTTGCTAACACCCCAGCCTTTCCTCATCACTTGTGACCATGTCACCATTTTCCTTTCTGAGGGGATCCAGTTTGGAGACCAGGATGTGGTGCAGGACAGTGTCGAAGGCTTTGCTCAGGTCCAGGTAAATGACATCAGTTGCTCGCCCCTCATCTATTAATTTTGTCACCTGCTCATAGAAGGCAACTCAGGTTGGTCAGGCAGGATTTGCCTCTGGCAAAGCCATGCTGACTGCTGGTGGGGAGAAAAGAAGTGTTGGGGTCTTGGGCAAGGGACTCGGTACACTTTGGGGATATCATTGCCACTATGCTTTGTAGTTTCTGTAAAACATTAATTGCTTTGCCATTTAAACTTTCCATCAGTTTCCAATCCATTTGTGTGAGTGTCATTCTTTTTTCTGTCTTGGGGTAGCAGAGGATCTGTCCAGCTCTAACCAGAACAAGTGGTTTAATTCACAACTGATAGATAAAGTATACTGTGTATTAACCTTATGAAGCCCAAAATATTATTTTCCACTTATGGATAAAATCTAGGATTTATATTTCATAAAACCAATTTATATCTTATGTCTGCACTGTGGCTGGCATCAAGTCTCACCAATACCACTTTCAGTCTCCCAGTATGATTCATGGATGTGACATAGACCTTTTTGTGAAGCCACATTGTCCTCACGTGCAAAGTGAAAGCCTGTTGACTAGTGAAAGTTTACCACCACGCTATGCCAGCAGGATATGCCTTTCATTTCAGAAGATATTTGAATATTTTCACATGCTGAAGACATTGTGATATTTGAGGCGATTTCTGTTTACCACCACTCGCAGTCAAGTGCTGAGCAAAAGGAGTTAAAGGAGGAGCTATTCTTAATTTCCACAATCGTTTATTTTAGAGCTCTATTTATTTTCTTTAACCCCAAGCCACAGAGTTTTGCTGCAAGGCAGCCATGGGAGGCCACAAAGACCATTTAAACCTTTGAAGCATCTTTAAACAACCTGGAGAAAGGATAACTAATTGTGTTGGCACTAAAAGATTGCTGGGGTAAAGCACATGAAAGTACTGAGGTAAAGCAAAAGATTACTGGGAATATCAAAACTAAATTAATTTATATAGACTCCTGGCCTTTTCTCCTGCACTGGATGAAGTAAGAGCACAATGGCTGCTCAGTCCTTCACTCCACCATCCTATTTCCTCAAATGTGAAAGTTCACCAAGGAGTCAGAACGTCTAAAGGGTCAACCCTGACAGCTTTTCCAGAGCTTTACCTCAGGCATCTCAGCAGAATATGATAATCTATCCCACACACTGCAGTTTTCCTGTAACAGCCATCCCTTTCTCTGCAGATGCTCTACCCAAATTAAAACCATGCTGGAACCCATGGAGGCTAGAAAATTCATTAATGGATTTAAGTGAAATTGCCGCTTTATGGATTGTAATTTCACATATGGGTAGCTACACTATCTGTGGAGTTCATGGTTGAAACAGTTTAAAGCACTTCTCACCCTAACACAGAAGATATGCTCATTTTATGAGCTTCTCAGCTTCCTCTAGCCCGTCTTAAGCACAAATATATAATGTGAACAACAGTCTTGTAAATGAGATCATCAAGAGGAGCTGAGGACAGATTTATTGTTGTAAAAACACAGCCCTCTTCTGAGTGATGTGCAGTGCCCTGCCATTCCTTGAAACATAATCTGAGCATCAGGAGGCTTGCAGTTAACTTGCTAGATATCTTCTGCTATACTGTGCTAATTTTTAAATATTTAATAGATGCAGTTTTACTCTGGGGAGATGTTTCCCATCTCCAATTATTGTGGAGCATGACTGTGCCCGGTTGACGGTGTCCCTTTAAGAAAGGGAATATGGTGGACGGAAGTTGGTAAACGGAAGGAAGAGTCTAAACTAATTTTTCATTGGGCAAGTGGGAGGAAGCACTGTCTGGCCTGAGAGTGAAGTGGGCATTCCCAGCACTTCTCTGTCACTCTTGCTTCCGCTTTCCCTCAGGCAGCAGCTCTGGCTGTGCTGGGCTTTTGCCAAGACTTGGCCTTGAAGATAAGACTAAACCCTTTTTTCCAATTAACACAAACTGCTTCTAACATTTTTTTTCTTCTTTTCTCCCTCTTTCCGAACTACTCTGGGGAAAGGGGAGAGGGGGAGAGCGGAGGTGGGGAACACCTTGGCAAGGGGTTACTCTCATTTCTGTGTTAGTCTGTTGTATATCTTTGTATATATTGTAGATATTGTAAATTTGTAAATATTCCCTGCACAACCCTACATTGCTTTGTAAATATAGCTCCACTGCTTTGCTAATTGGCTGGTGAGTTTTTTTCCTTTCCTTCAAACTTTTCTTTCCTTTACTTACTGGGGGGAAGGAAGAGGCTTCTGGCCTCAGCCCTTCCAACCCACCACATTTTTTTTTATTGGCGTACCCAACGCGGCAGATAATTAGTTTAATTTATTACTTGATTGATTTAGTGTTTTCCAGCTGAATTAGCAAACATGAAGGTCTTGTGGTTTGTGGAGCGATTGTTCTTTTCAATTTTTGGGGCTCTGGTTTACAGATATTGTTTGGTTTTGCTTTTTGGATTACCTGGGCAAATATTTGGTGCGACAATTTATATGTGGGTTATAAAGCAGAGTTAATTATGGTATGGAAAATGTATTAATTTATTATGGCCAGTGAGATACAGGAATGTTACCTCCACCACTCCTCCCAATTGAGATAAAGGTTTTAAGATTCCCGCCTGAGGAGAGAGTAACTTTAGGTGATGCCTGGGATCCAAAAGTGATTTATTTCATGTCTATAATTCTGCTGCTGGTGATAATTATCGTGTATCTCCTGATTTCTTTTGGCGAGAGAGAAAGGTGTCCAGAGCTTGTTTTGTTATTAAAACTAGACCAAAAGAAAACGCCGTGGCTCTCGATCAGTCCCAGAGTCATCTAGTGATGAGGACTGTGAGAACCCGTGTCAGTTAAAAAGAAGGCCAAAAGTTAATTGGTAAAGCAGCTCTAAATGACTTTGCTGATTCTAAGCAGCCAAGGGCATCGGCTGGTATCAACATGCACCTACCCTTCTCCTCCTTCTCCTTCTTCTTCTCCATCGGCCATTAACGGAGCAACGCCACTTCCGCCTACCTCGGGTGGACGAAGTCACTGCCCCAGCAGCTGATTTATCTCAGGACCTGTCAGCTTCCATTAAGGTGGCTGTAAATTCAAACACAGCTCCAGTTAAGGTGGCTCCTTTAAAGACTAGAGGTGCAAAGGCCAAAGATGGAGAAGAAGAGGAGCTGAGACTGATCTAGTGAGGGGCCCTACTCTAAGAGATCCTGCTCAGGAGGAAGAGGTGGTTTGTTTTAAAGATCTAGCTAACCTAGTGAGATCAAAGCAGGATACAGATGAAGCTAGGGAAAGCAGCTGGCAAAGGTGGTTCTCAGCTTAAAGAGATCCTTAGGAGAATGACAGCAGGATTTATATGGACAAAGAATTCAGGAGATGAAGAGCAAGATGATATTTTGGAATGTTCTTTCCACGGGAAGAATTGCGCAATGTCCGTAAAAGATTTCACTAGGCGGATAAGGAGCCAGTTCTCAGCTTGGCTCAGTAGGTGTTATGATACAGGTGCTCCAGCTCTAACAGTTGGAGACAAGTCAGCAGCTCAGTTAGGAACTCTCTCAAGGGACAATGGAATAGATAGACATCTAGGCAGAGCTCTGCAAGGTTAATCTGTGGATACGCCTTTTAATGGCGGTTGCCTGAGATACCTTCCCGAGATGATCTTCCATGAATCCTAAACCCTGGACTACCATAGATGAGGGAATTAAGCGCTTGAGAGAATTTGCTGTTAGAGAGCTACTCTAGGGTGAACATGA
The DNA here is from genome assembly GCA_011125475.1 of Melanerpes aurifrons. Lineage (NCBI taxonomy): Eukaryota > Metazoa > Chordata > Aves > Piciformes > Picidae > Melanerpes > Melanerpes aurifrons. The sequence goes on from WWNC01000400.1 coordinate 6,669, forward strand.
AACTCTGAATCCCATGACATTCCTGTGGGTATTGGTCTTTAAAAAGATCATCAAACTTGCTCCTTCCATTATGCAAACATTCTGGCAAGCAGAATTGTGTCAAGAAGTTATGGTGGAGCTTCTCTATGGTTGGCCAATTCAGTGATCAAATGAGACAATTGGAGATAGCATGACACGTGGTTCTTTTGGTTTTGCCATTAAATGTGATGTCTGGTGATATTCAGAATTATAAGAGAGTTAAAGATTCCATATACCAATTGGCACAAAGGGATAATTTCCATTTCTTCTCAGGTGGATACAAGTTTCATCTGTGAGGAATACACGTCCTCCAAGGAGGTCATTCCAAACAAGTCATTCCAAAACAGGTGCCCAAAACAGGTCATTCCAGAACAGACCGCCAAGGCAATCACGTAGAACTATTTGGATAACTCTGCGTGATCAGTTTGGTGAGAAACATGAACCGCTGGGATGGCCAACCAACTAATCTTTTCAGGAGACTGAGGGTGCAAAGTAGCAGAACCCAAGGTAGCAATACCAGAAGGGTAGCTGTTACTTCTACAGTTCCCAGAACGACTCTTATGGCTCCAACAGTGGCTCCAGTTATAACATGCAAAGTCATAACCCTGCAAACTTATGTGCAATGCACATGCGCAAATTCCCCCATAACTAGGGTGCCTGCCCCCGCCAGGGAGGAGAGATAACAGAGATAATAGAATCTATTGGGATGTGTACATCCAGTGGCCTAGCACTCACAGTTTCGAAGTACAGGGCCTTGGTTGACACAGGAGCTCAGTGCACCATAATACCATCAAATTATCAGGGATCAGAGTCTATAACTATTCTGGGAGTCACTGGTGGATCTCAAGAGTTAAGTAAGGTAGTGAAGCCCCAGAACAGAGAGCTTTCGAAAGCACAAAGCAGATAAAGCAGTAAATTAGCTAAGGCATGGGTCACTGTGACAGGAAAAGAAGATAAGGAATAGAGACTGACAAGAACTGTTAGGATAAGCATGATTCAGAGTCAACAAGGCCAAACTAACACTTAGAACAACATCAGCAGAAGACTCATCAGGAAACCCTGCCCATGATGAAGGCCACCGGAATGACCACCAAGAAGATCAAAGAGATGCCCTGCCCACGCTCAGCCTAGCACCAAACATGAATATGTATGCAAAGATATGATTATGTATAAGATCTGATGCAATACTACATCCAAAACTGTATAAAAGGCATGCTTTTGTTATGGGAAAGGCAGAAATCCATTTAGTGATTTCTCCAACGTTGCCAATAAAATACCTCCTGTCTATCTGACTTAAACTGAGTCTAATAGGCAGTTATTCTCGCCTTTTGGGGGCAAAAAATTCGGCATCATTTTCATGCACCCCAGATGGGGCCAGACAGGAGACCCAGGTCCTAAGGAATCCTCCCCAGCACGGGTCCGGGCTGGACCTCTGGGCGCCCTGACGACTTTTTGTCAGAAGAGACCCCCCCGACCAGTGCTCGTTGCAGGACGAAGGGTTACCTGCATCTCCTGCTCCAATCAAGAGGTATTTTTAATTGTTTATTGATTTTGGGATAAAGCGCTTTGACTGGGAAACAGGACCAGACGTGGTCACCTGCCGGGAAAGCCTGGGGACGCCCTGGCAGAGTCCCACAAATAGGGTTCGAGGCCCATTGGAACTGGTGTATAAGGGGGTTCGAGTCCCCCCAACTGGAGTGTTTGTTAATCGGGTGTATGATTCTCTTTCATCTTAATGTTGTTGCTTTGTTTCTGAAAAGATACATTTGTGTCACACTTTGTCTAACATTGTTATGTTGTCTGCAAGAATCTCGCAATTTAGTAAGACTCAAGTTTGAATTTGGGATAAGGACTTGGTATTTTGTGTTCAAACCACCTTGGTTCACAGCTGTGTACCAGCGACAGCGGCAGGGAGAAGTGGGGAGAGGCAGCGGCGAGCAGGTCAAAGTCAGGTCCATTCTCCTTTCGGATAGGGCCAGCCGCTGCGAACGGGCGCAGCCAGCTCCCGGAGCCCGGGGGCCGAGGGGACTCCAGCTGAGAAGCCGTCTGAGGTCCGGGAGGGGTGGAGGTGATTTTGATTCTGTGCCGCAGCGGCAGAGATGGGCGGAGCCCTGCTGTGCACTCGAGCAGCGTGGCAGTCCCCGGCCGCCCACTTGAGATGCAGTGGGCGGCTGGGACGGCCGTCGCTCGGGCTGCAGGCAGCCTAGTCTCTTCCCCAACTTTTTCGGATGAGTTCAAAATGGCGCCAGCACCTGGCCTCCTCCGCCAGGAGGTAAAGTTGTTGGATGCCGTCACGTTTTGGTACGCGAACGCCAGCAGGAAGGCGGTGTACCGTGACATGCATCTGTAGAGCCTCGGGCAGCGGCTGGAAGCGGTCAGCACTGGGCTTGGGATAGTCCGTGCAGGGTTGGGAAAGGCTCAGCGTGCTGTTTTCCTGGAGGGGTGGGAGAAGCAGCTAGAGCCTGATTGTTCTGACTGGCTTGCCCCAGGGGTGGAAATATGCCGCTGAGTAAATAGAGATGGGAATATTAGAATTTGACGTAAAAAGAATTCAGTAGATTTATAAGAAAAGGGGAATGAAGCCCCAGAACAGAGAGCTTGGGAAAGCACAAAAGCAGATAAAGCAGTAAATTAGCTAAGGCATGGGTCACTGTGACAGGAAAAGAAGATAAGGAATAGAGACTGACAAGAACTGCTAGGATAAGCATGATTCAGAGTCAACAAGGCCAAACTAACACTTAGAACAACATCAGCAGAAGACTCATCAGGAAACCCCTACCCATGATGAAGGCCACCGAATGACCACCAAGAAGATCGTCAAAAGAGATGCCCCTGCCCACGCTCAGCCTACACCAACATGAATATGTATGCAAAGATATGATTATATAAGATCTGATGCAATACTACATCCAAAACTGTATAAAAAGGCATGCTTTTGTTATGTGGGAAAGGCAGAAATCCATTTAGTGATTTCTCCAACGCTGCCAATAAAATACCTCCTGTCTATCTGACTTAAACTGAGTCTAATAGGCAGTTATTCCTCGCCTTTTGGGGCAAAAATTCGGCATCAGTAGAGGTTAATATAAGTTTAACTGGTAAACAATGGAGGAAGCATACAATTGTGACCGGACCTGATGCACCTTGTATTCTGGGAATTGATTTTCTGAGAGAAGGGCGTTTCAAAGACCCTAGAGGTTACAAATGGGCTTTTGGAGTAGCTTCAATAGAAATTGATGGACAAAAATTGAAGCTGTCTGCCAGACCTGAACTTTCTGATGAATCTGCAGTTGTGGGACAACATAAGATACAGGACATTAAATTGCGGTTGCTTTCAGACTGTACATCACAGACAATACAGAACCAACCGTGACTCTTTGTTGCCCATTCAGAATCTGATTCGTCAGTTGAGAGTCAGAAAGTCATCAGCAAAACTCATTCACCTTTCAACAGTCCAGTGTGGCCTGTGGAAGCAGAATGGAGACTGGCGCCTGACAGTAGACTACCGAGCCCTGAATGAAGTGACACCACCTATGAGCAGCAGTACCAGACATGATGGAGCTCCAGTATGAGCTGGAATCAAGAGGCCAAATGGTATGCTACCATACAGACATTGCTAATGCATTTTTCTCTATTCCCATAGCAGAGGAATGCAGGCCTCAGTTTGCTTTCACCTGGAGAGGAATCCAGTACACTTTCAACAGATTGCCAATGGGCTGGATCCACAGCTCAAGCATCTGTCATGCAGTGGATCCACGATGCTCTGAGAAAGGCAGCGCTCCAGAACACATCCAGTTCATCGATGATATCATCGTCTGGGGTAAAACTGCTGAGGAAGTCTTCAAGAAAGGTAACAAAATCATTGACATTCTTCTGAATGCAGGTTTTGCCATCAAACGAGACAAGGTGAAAGGACTGCCACAGAAATTCAGTTTCTGGGAGTGGGTGGCAGGATGGATAGAGACACATTCCAGTGGATGTGGTAAACAGAGTCTCTACTATGGCAAGTCCCACAAACAAGCAAGAGACCCTACGTTTCTTGGGGATAGTGGGATTTTGGAGACTGCACATTCCTGATACAGTCAGATTGAAACCTCTGTATGATGTGACTCAAAGAGAAAACCATTTCCACTGGGGACCTGACAACAAGCAGCCTTTGACCAGATAAAGCAAGAGGTAATTCAAGCAATGGGTCTGGGACCTGTCCGAGATGGTCCAGACATTAAGAACATTTTGTATACGGCTGCAAGTGACATGGTCCAACCTGGTGCTTGTGGCAAAAAGCTCCAGGTGAGACACGACGACCTCTTGGTTTCTGGAGAGTCGAGGTTAGAGGTTCAGAGGCTAATTATACTCCAACAGAGAAAGAAATTCTAGCTGCCTATGAAGGAGGAAAGCATCTTCTGAAGTGATTGAACTGAATCACAACTTCTCTTAGCTCCCAGATTACCAGTTTTGGAATTGGATGTTCAAAGGCAAAGGTTCCACACACATCATGCCACAGACTCCACATGGTCCAAGTGGATGGCTCTGATAACACAGAGAGCTGCGAATGGGAAATCTTGAAAGACCTGGTCTAGTGGAGGTGATCTCAAGATTGGCCTGAAGGTATCAACTGTGCAAACCTCCAGAGGAGAAAGTAACTCGTGCTGAGGAAGCTCCTCCTTACAATGACCTGTCTGATGATGAAAAGAAATATGCTTTGTTCACAGATCGGTTCCTGTCGTCTTGTTGGAAACAAGCGAAGGTGGAAGTCCGCAGGGTGTGGAGTCCAACACGCCGAGTTGCAGAGGCGAAAGATGGAGAAGGAGAATCCAGCCAGTTGCAGAGGTAAAAGCTGTCCAGCTAGCTCTCGCGAGCTGAACGTGAGAGATGGCCAAAGCACATCTCTACACCGACTCATGGATGGTAGCCAATGCTCTATGGGGTTGGCTAAAGAACTGGAAGAAGAGTGGTTGGCAGAGAAAAGGAAAACCCATTTGGGCAGCCAACCTGTGGCAGGACATTGCTGATCGAATCGAGAGAATTTGTGCAGTGAGACACATTGATGCTCACATTCCTAAGAGCAAAGCTACTGAGGAAACAGCAACACAACCATCAGGCAGATCTAGCTGCAAGAGTTTCTCAAGTAGACATGGACTCTAATCTTGATCTCGACTGGAAACACCGAGGTGAGATATTCTTAGCTCGGTGGGCTCCACGATTCATCAGGACATCAAGGCAGATGCAACATACCAATGGGCTCGTGACAGATCCATAGACATTTCCATGGATGCTATCATGCAAGTCATCCATGACTGTGACATTTGTGCTGCTATTAAGCAGGCAAAACGACTTAAGCCCTTGTGGTATGGTGACAGATGGTCCAAGTACAAGTATGGTGAAGCTTGGCAGATTGACTACATCACTCTACCACGTTCGTTCTGCAAGCACATCGCGCTTACTATGGTAGAGGCAAACACTGGATGGTTGAAACTTATCCAGTTCCACATGCAACTGCACGCAACACCATTCTCGGTCTGGAGAGACAGATCCTGTGGAGACACGGAACTCCAGAGAGGATTGAGTCAGACAACGGAACTCATTTCAAGAACAACCTTGTAAAGAACTGGGCAAAAGAGCACGGTATTGGAGTGGATATTCCACATTTCCCTACTATGCACCAGCTTCAGGAAGATAGAACGCTACAACGGTTTGTTGAAGACCACTCTTAAAGCTATGGGGGTGGATCTTTGAAAACTGGAAAAACATTTAGCACAAGCAACCTGGCTGGTAAATAGTAGAGGTTCAGTGAACTGAGCTGACCTGCACATTCAGATTTGCTACGGAAAAGTAGAAGGTGATAGAGTTCCTGTTGTTAGAGAAAAGAATCTGTTAGGTAAAACTGTTTGGGTATTTTCACCTCAGGAGAGGCTAAACCTGTCCGAGGGTGGTTTCAGCTGAAGGTCCGGTCACACTTATTGGGTAATGCAAGAGAATGGTGAAATTCAGTGTATTCCACAAAGAAATTTAACTAGCTGAAAGAGGTTAACTTCGGAACTGTTGTACAGCTACATTGCCCAAAAGAAGAATCAACGAGGAATCTACGGGCATGAACCCTGAGATCCTGAGAGCCCTGAGTCAACTAAGAGACCCTGAAATTTCCTGTTTCCTTTTCTTTGCTTCTTTTGGCGAAGAAATGAACTGTTTTCCATTTTCTCATTTTCTGATTTTCTTGGACTTTGAATCATCTACATCTGAGCATAGCCGAATGGACTATGAACTCTATTCACGAACTGTAAATATCATTTTGGATTGGATGGACAGTATAAACAGCCAATGAAAATTATTTAGAAGGGGTGGATTGTGCCCGGTTGACGGTGTCCCTTTAAGAAAGGGAATATGGTGGACGGAATTTGGTAAACGGAAGGAAGAGTCTAAACTAATTTTTCATTGGGCAAGTGGGAGGGAAGCACCTGCTCTGGCCTGAGAGAGTGAAGTGGGCATTCCCAGCACTTCTCTGTCACTCTTGCTTCCGCTTTCCCTCAGGCAGCAGCTCTGGCTGTGCTGGGCTTTCTGCCAAGACTTCGGCCTTGAAGATAAGACTAACCCTTTTTTCCAATTAACACAAACTGCTTCTAACATTTTTCTTTCTCTCTTTTCTCCCTTTCCGAACTACTCTGGGAAAGGGGGAGAGAGGGGAGAGCGGAGGTGGGGAACACCTCAGCAAGGGGGTTACTCTCATTTCTGTGTTAGTCTGTTGTATATCTTTGTATATATTGTAGATATTGTAAATTTGTAAATATTCCCTGCACAACCTACATTGCTTTGTAAATATAGCTCCACTGCTTTTGCTAATTCCCTGGTGAGTTTTTTTTTCCTTTCCCTTCAAACTTTTCTTTCCCTTTACTTACTGGGGGAGGGAAGAGGCTTCTGGCCTCAGCCCTTCCAACCCACCACAA
>WWNC01000401.1:0-13410 GCA_011125475.1 Melanerpes aurifrons
TTTTTGACCTTCAGAGTTTTCTATCAGCTCCCTGTTGGCTGTGATCCAAGCACAGATGAAACTATGAAACTACAGCACAGGAGGTTCCACCTCAACATGAGGAGGAACTTCTTCACTGGGAGGCTCACAGAGCACTGGAACAGACTGCCCACAGAGGTTGTGGAATCTCCTTCTCTGGAGAATTTCAAGACCCATCTGGATGTGTTCCTGTGTGACCTGTGGTCCTGCTCTGGCAGGGGGCTTGGACTTAGATCTCCAGAGGTCCCTTCCAACCCCTAACACCCTGTGAGCCTATAGAAAAGGGAAGAAATCTTCCCATGCAGAGAGCTGTGTCAGCTCATGGTGTGTCATTTCTTCAGGGGAATATTTTGCTTTCCTGAGTTTCTTACAGACCCCAACAAGGAGGCTAGAGCTGCTAATTAAGACATCAATCTACATCTCAAGAGTTCAAAATCAGCTCTCATGCCAGTTGTTTCTTTTACTGCCTTGCCAGAGTTGACCCAAACTATATAAATAGTCCCCAGAGTCAGGGTGTGTGGCCATATGTAGAGCCTTGCATGGTTTCAGGCAAGCCACACAAAGAAGCTTTCAGAAGGATCTTTCACTTCCTTGCCGTTTTCTTTTCCCCTTTGGTTTGCACAGAACAGAACAGCTTTACTCAGAGCCTCATGCTGATTTTAGACTAATTCATTTCAATGTCCCCTGGATTGCTGCAAGCACCAAAACTGAAGCCCTATTTGTTGACTGAAGCCATGGTGCTAAGTGAAACCAGCTGCCTCACTTTGAGAGGCAGAAGCTGGAGAGGGTCATGCAGATGGCTTTCAAATTTTCTAGGGACCTATGGCACTGATGCACAAGGAGAGGGCTGAGGGAGCTAGGATTGGATGTGGCACTTGGAGCCATGGTTTAGTTAGTCATGAGGTGTTGGGTGACAGGTTGGACGCGATGATCTCTGAGGTCTTTTCCAACCTTATTGATTCTATGATTCTATGATTCTATGCACTGAGCTGGCAGGAGGTGACCAACCCCAAGCCATAGGGAGAGCAGTGCAAGGCTGGGAGAGCAAGAGTGCAGCACACCAAGGACACTTCTCAGTTCTCTATTACTCTCTGTCCTGATCCATCCCTGGCTTACCCTGGGCTAGTTCATGGCTGTGGCCGGTTGATGGTGTCCCTTTAAGAAAGGGAATATGGTGGACGGAAGTTGGTAAACGGAAGGAATAGTCTAAACAATTTCATTGGTTAAGTGGGAGGAAGCACCCTCTGAACTGGGAGATATCCTGGGCACTCCGGGAACTTCTTGGTCAGTCTTGCTTCCGCCTTTTCTTCATGCAGCAGCTTTTTCTCTGCTGGGCTTTCTGCCAAGGCTTCGGCCTTGAAGACTTGATAAGATAACCAGGCCTGTATTAACTGCTTCCAATTAACACAAACTGCTTTTAACTTCTTTCTTTCTCTTTCTCCCTCTTTTCCGAACTATTCTGGGGAGGGGGGGGAAGAGAGGGGAGAGCGGAGGTGAGGATCCCCCTCGGCCGAGGGGGATTACTCTCATTTCTGTGTTACTCTGTTGTATATCTTTGTATATATTGTAGATATTGTAAATTTGTAAATATTCCCCTGCAAAACCCTACACTGCTTTGTAAATATAGCTCCACTGCTTTGCTAATTCAGCTGGTGAGTTTTTTTTCCTTTCCCTTCAATTTTTCTTTTCCCTTTTACCTTACAAGGGGGAAGGGAGGAGGCTTCTTGGCTTTACCCTTCCACCCACCACATTTTTTTCATTGGCGTACCCAACGTGCGGCAGATAATTAGTTTAATTTATTACCTGATTGATTTAGTGTTTTCCAGCTGAATTAGCAAACATGAAGGTCTTGTGGTTTGTGGAGCGATTATTCTTTTCAATTTTTGGGGCTCTGGTTTACAGATATTGTTTGGGTTTGATTTTGGATTACCTGGGTAAATATTTGGTGCGGACAATTTATATGTGGGTTATGTATAGAGTTAAATTATGGTATGGAAAATGTATTAAGTTATTATGGCCAGTGAGATACAGGAATGTTACCTCCACCACTCTCCCAATTGAGATAAAGGGTTTTAAGATTCCGCCTGAGGAGACAGTAACTTTAGGTGATGCCTGGGATCCAAAGGTGATTTATTTGATGTGTATAATCCTGCTTTCAGTGATAATTAATGTGTATTTGCTGTTCTCTCTGCGGCGAGAGAGAAAGGTGTCCAGAGCTTGTTTTGTTATTAAAACTAGATCAAAAAGAAAACGCCGTAGCTCGAGATCAGTCCCAGAGTCATCTAGTGACGAGGACTGTGGAGAACCTGTGTCAGTCAAAAAGAAGGCTAAAAAGTTAATTGGTAAAGCAGCTCTAAATGACTTTGCTGATTCCAGCAAGCTGCCAAAGGCAGCAGCTGGTATCAACATGGCTCCTACTCCTTCTCCTCCTTCTTCTTCTCCATCGGCCATTAACGGAGCAACGTCACTTCCGCCCAATCCCTCGGTGGGACCGGAAGTCACTGCCCCAGCAGCTGATTTATCTCAGGACCTGTCAGCTTCCATTAAGGTGGCTGTAAATTCAAACACAGCTCCAGTTAAGGTGGCTCCTTTAAAGACTAGAGGTGGAAAGGCCAAAGACGAAGAAGAAGAGGTGGAGACTGATCCTGGTGAGGGGCCCTCTACTCTAAAAGATCCTGCTGAGGAGAAAGAGAAGGTTTGTTTTAAAGATCTAGCTAACCTAGTGAGATCAAAGCAGGATACAGATGAAGTTAGGAAAGCAGCTGGCAAAGGTGGTTCTCAGCTTAAAGAGATCCTTAGGAGAATGACAGCAGGATTATATGGACAAAAAGTTCAGGGAGACGAAGACGAAGATGATATTTCAGAGTGTTCTTCGCCCCGCGAGGAATTGCGAAATGTCCGTAAAGATTTCACCAGGGCAGATAAGGAGCCAGTTCTAGCTTGGCTTAGTAGGTGTTATGATACAGGTGCTCTGGCTCTAACAGTTGGAGACAAGTCAGCAGCTCAGTTAGGAACTCTCTCAAGGGATAATGGAATAGATAGACATCTAGGCAGAGCTCTCGGTAAGGTTAATCTGTGGATACGCCTTTTAATGGCGGTTGCCCTGAGATACCCTTCCCGAGATGATCTTCCATGGAATCCTAAACCCTGGACTACCATAGATGAGGGAATTAAGCGCTTGAGAGAATTTGCTGTTAGAGAGCTACTCTATGGTGAACATGAAACTCTGAATCCTGATGACATTCCTGTGGGTATTGGTCTTGCTAAAAAGATCATCAAGCTTGCTCCTTCTAATTATGCAAACATTCTGGCAAGCAGAATTGTGTCAAGAAGTTATGGTGGAGCTTCTCCCACGGTTGGCCAATTCAGTGATCAAATGAGACAATTGGAGGATAGCATGACACGTGGTTCTTTGGTTTCGGCCATTAAAACGATGTCTGGTGATATACAGAATTGCATAAGAGAGTTAAAAGATGAATTTAGAAATTCCATATCCCAATTGGCACAAAGGGATAATTTCAATTCTTCCTCCAGGTGGATACAAGTTTCATCTGTGAGGAATACACGTCCTCCCAGGAGGTCATTTCAAAACAGGTCATTCCAAAACAGGTCATTCCAAAACAGACCACCAAGGCAATCACGTAGAACTATTTGGATAACTCTGCGTGATCAGTTTGGTGAGAACATGAACCGCTGGGATGGCCAACCAACTTCTAATCTTTTTAGGAGACTGAGGGAATTGCAAAGTGGCAGAACCCGAGGTAGCAATACCAGAAGGGTAGCTGTTACTTCTACAGTTCCCCAGAACGACTCTTATGGCTCCAACAGTGGCTCCAGTTATAACATGCAAAGTTATAACCCTGCAAACTATGTGCAATGCACATGTGCGCATGTTCCCCATAACTAGGGGTGCCCTGCCTCCCGCCAGGGGAGGAGAGGGATAACAGAGATAATAGAATCTATTGGGATGTGTACATCCAGTGGCCTGGCACTTCACAATTTCGGAAGTACAGGGCCTTGGTTGACACAGGAGCTCAGTGCACCATAATACCATCAAATTATCAGGGATCAGAGTCTATAACTATTCTGGGAGTCACTGGTGGATCTCAAGAGTTAAGTAAGGTAGAGGTTAATATAAGTTTAACTGGTAAACAATGGAGGAAGCATACAGTTGTGACCGGACCTGATGCACCTTGTATTTTGGGAATTGATTTTCTGAGAGAAGGGCGTTTCAAGGACCCTAGAGGTTACAAATGGGCTTTTGGAGTAGCTTCAATAGAAATTGATGGACAAAAATTGAAGCTATCTGCCAGACCTGAAATTTCTGATGAATCTGCAGTTGTGGGACAACATAAGATACAGGACATTAAATTGCCGGTTGCTTCTCAGACTGTGCATCACAGACAATACAGAACCAACCGTGACTCTTTGTTGCCCATTCAGAATCTGATTCGTCAGTTGGAGAGTCAGAAAGTCGTCAGCAAAACTCATTCACCTTTCAACAGTCCAGTGTGGCCTGTGCGGAAGCAGAATGGAGACTGGCGTCTGACGGTGGACTACCGAGCCCTGAATGAAGTGACACCACCTATGAGTGCAGCAGTGCCAGACATGATGGAGCTCCAGTATGAGCTGGAATCCAAAGAGGCCAAATGGTATGCTACCATAGACATTGCTAATGCATTTTTCTCTATTCCCATAGCAGAGGAATGCAGGCCTCAGTTTGCTTTCACCTGGAGAGGAATCCAGTACACTTTCAACAGGCTGCCAATGGGCTGGATCCACAGCTCAAGCATCTGTCATGCAGTAATCCACGATGCTCTGGAGAAAGGCGGTGCTCCAGAACACATCCAGTTCATCGATGATATCATCGTCTGGGGTAAAACTGCTGAGGAAGTCTTCGAGAAAGGTAACAAAGTCATTGACATTCTTCTGAATGCAGGTTTTGCCATCAAGCGAGACAAGGTGAAAGGACCTACCACAGAGATTCAGTTTCTGGGAGTGCGATGGCAGGATGGACGCCGACACATTCCAGTGGATGTGGTAAACAGAGTCTCTACCATGGCAAGTCCCACAAACAAGCAAGAGACCCTACGTTTCTTGGGGATAGTGGGATTTTGGAGACTGCACATTCCTGGATACAGTCAGATTGTGAAACCTCTGTATGATGTGACTCGAAAGAGAAACCATTTCCACTGGGGACCTGAACAACAAGCAGCCTTTGACCAGATAAAGCAAGAGGTAATTCAAGCAATGGGTCTGGGACCTGTCCGAGATGGTCCAGACATTAAGAACATTTTGTACACGGCTGCAAGTGACAATGGTCCAACCTGGTGCTTGTGGCAAAAAGCTCCAGGTGAGACACGTGGACGACCTCTTGGTTTCTGAAGTCGAGGTTACAGAGGTTCAGAGGCTAACTATACTCCAACAGAGAAAGAAATTCTAGCTGCCTATGAAGGAGTGAAAGCATCTTCTGAAGTGATTGGAACTGAATCACAAACTTCTCTTAGCTCCCAGATTACCAGTTTTGAATTGGATGTTCAAAGGCAAAGGCTCCACACCACATCATGCCACAGACTCCACATGGTCTAAGTGGATGGCTCTGATAACACAGAGAGCTCGAATGGGAAATCTTGAAAGACCTGGTCTAGTGGAGGTGATCTCAAGTTGGCCTGAAGGTATCAACTGTGCTAAACCTCCAGAGGAGAAAGTAACTCGTGCTGAGGAAGCTCCTCCTTACAATGACCTTTCTGATGATGAAAAGAAATATGCTTTGTTCACAGACGGTTCCTGTCGTCTTGTCGGAAACAAGCGAAGGTGGAAGGCTGCAGTGTGGAGTCCAACACGCCGAGTTGCAGAGGCGAAAGATGGAGAAGGAGAATCCAGTCAGTTCGCAGAGGTAAAAGCTGTCCAGCTAGCTCTCAACGTGGCTGAACGTGAGAGATGGCCAAAGCTTTATCTCTACACCGACTCATGGATGGTAGCCAATGCTCTATGGGGTTGGCTAAAGAACTGGAAGAAGAGTGGTTGGCAGAGAAAAGGAAAACCCATTTGGGCAACAGACCTGTGGCAGGACATTGCTGATCGAATCGAGAGAATTCCAGTGAAAGTGAGACACATCGATGCTCACATTCCTAAGAGCAAAGCTACTGAGGAACAGCAACACAACCATCAGGCAGATCTAGCTGCAAGAGTTTCTCAAGTAGACATGGACTCTAATCTTGATCTCGACTGGAAACACCGAGGTGAGATATTCTTAGCTCGATGGGCTCACGATTCGTCAGGACATCAAGGCAGAGATGCAACATACCAATGGGCTCGTGACAGATCCATAGACATTTCCATGGATGCTATCACACAAGTCATCCATGACTGTGACATTTGTGCTGCTATTAAGCAGGCAAAACGACTTAAGCCCTTGTGGTATGGTGACAGATGGTCCAAGTACAAGTATGGTGAAGCTTGGCAGATTGACTACATCACTCTACCACGTTCTCGTTCTGGTAAGCAGTACGTGCTTACTATGGTAGAGGCAAACACTGGATGGTTGGAAACTTATCCAGTTCCACATGCAACTGCACGCAACACCATCCTCGGTCTGGAGAGACAGATCCTGTGGAGACACGGAACTCCAGAGAGGATTGAGTCAGACAACAGAACTCATTTCAAGAACAACCTTGTAAAGAACTGGGCAAAAGAGCACGGTATTGAGTGGATATTCCACATTCCCTACTATGCACCAGCTGCAGGGAAGATTGAACGCTACAACGGTTTGTTGAAGACCACTCTTAAAGCCATGGGGGGTGGATCTTTGAAAAACTGGGAAAAACATTTAGCACAAGCAACCTGGCTGGTAAATAGTAGAGGTTCAGTGAACCGAGCTGGACCTGCACATTCAGATTTGCTACGGAAAGTAGAAGGTGATAGAGTTCCTGTTGTTAGAGAAAAGAATCTGTTAGGTAAAACTGTTTGGGTATTTTCACCCTCAGGAGAGGCTAAACCTGTCCGAGGGGTGGTTTCAGCTGAAGGTCCGGGTCACACTTATTGGGTAATGCAAGAGAATGGTGAAATTCAGTGTATTCCACAAAGAAATTTAACTTTAGCTGAAAGAGGTTAACTTCAAACTGTTGTACAGCTACATCGCTCCCAAAAGAAGATTCAACGAGAGATCTACGGTGCACGAACCCTGAGATCCCTGAGAGCCCTGAGTCAACTAAGAGACCCTGAGAATCCCTGTTTCCCTTTTTCTTCGCTTCGTCGGTGAAGAAATGAACTGTTTTCCATTTTTCTCACTTTCTGATTTTCTTGGACTTTTGAATCATCCACATCTGAGCATAGCTGGAATGGACTATGAACTCTATTCACGAACTGTAAATATCATCTTGGATTGGATGGACAGTATAAACAGCCAATGAAAATTGTTTAGAAGGGGTGGACTGTGGCCGGTTGACGTTGCCCCCTTAAGAAAGGGAGTATGGTGGACGGAAGTTGGTAAACGGAAGGAATAGTCTAAACTAATTTTCATTGGTCAAGTGGGAGGAAGCACCATCTGAACTGAGACTGAAATGGGCATTTCCAGCACTTCTCGGTCACTCTTGCTTCCGCATCTCCTTCGGTGCAGCAGCTTTCTGCCTGTGTTGGGTTTTCTGCCAAGGCTCCGGCCTTGAAAAAAACTGATAAGGCCTGTATTAACTGCTTCCAATTAACACAAACTGCTTTTAACTTCTTTCTTTCTTCTTTCTCCCTCTTTTCCGAACTATTCTGGGGAAAGGGGGGGAAGAGAGGGGAAAGCGGAGGTGGGGATCCCCCTCGGCCGAGGGGGGTTACTCTCATTTCTGTGTTACTCTGTTGTATATCTTTGTATATATTGTAGATATTGTAAATTTGTAAATATTCCCCTGCAAAACCCTACACTGCTTTGTAAATATAGCTCCACTGCTTTGCTAATTCAGCTGGTGAGTTTTTTTTTCCTTTCCCTTCAATTTTTCTTTCCCTTTTACCTTACAGGGGGGAGGGAAGAGGCTTCTTAGCCTTACCCCTTCCAACCCACCACACCTGCACACACATTTGCCACCTGGGCCCTGCATCCTCTCCCCTTTTTGGGGGGACAAGGCCTAATTCCTGCCTGACCACTCCCAGGCCCTTCCCTCAGTCCCAGCACATCCATGGCCCTGCTGCCTTGGCTGTCCCATGGCCCTGTGTCCCCCAACCTCCACTGCCACTGCAGCTGGAAGGCTGGAGTGGGAAATGCTGTGGCTGAGGAAGCATTTAAGGAACTGGGCTGGAAGCAGCAGCACAAGAATGGAAGGGGCCTGAGACTAAAGGCTGGGATCAGCTGGAGGGCTGGAAGAACAGCACCAAGCCAAGGGGGGCTTACAGATGAGGGCTGGGGAGGGACCCTGCAGACACCTCAGGCAGCAGCTGATGACAGGAAGGGGGACAGAGAGGGAGTGAGACCTCAGGTGACTCCTGCCATGGGGGATGGCTGGGCTGTGTGGCTAGGAGCCCTGAGTGACTGCTTGGGCTGTGCTGGATGTCAGGAGGGGTCAGGGGACTGTCCTCAGCCAGGCAGGATTTGGGACTTGGAGCTTCTGGGGTCAGCTGCTGCCAGCACCATTGGAGGTAGCAGCCAGGCAGAGTCACACAGCTGCTGAACTAAGCCCTCCCACCCCCTGCAGCCTTCACCCTCCATCTCTCCATCCAGTGCTCCAGCTCCACTCACTTGCTGCCCTCTCAGAGTCCCCACGGTCCTACAATGTCACCAGGGCAGATCTACACAGCCAGCAGGGCCCAACAGTAGCCCCTGGATGAGAACATGGAGGAGCATCCCTCTGGTGGGTGGAAATCACTCCAATGTTTTACACCAAAGAGTAGAGACCTCCAGAAGGGACAGCAGAGTCCAGAGGGACACCACAAAGTGTCATCTAGCTTAGATCATTCCCACAAGGCCTGCACCCTCTCTCTACAAAGGAACAGCACAGGATCTCTCCAACCTCCCTTGCCCTTCCTCTCTGCTCCCAGGAACATCTTCTGGGATCTCTCTCTGCAGAGGAGCTTTGAGGCCTTGGCAATGCTGCCAACTGCAGCCTGCAGCGGCCTGGCTCACCTGGGAGCTGCCTACCTGAATCTGTAACTGCAGCTCTTGGGTATGGGGGAGGAGGGGCAGAGACGCATGGGGGAGGGGGAAGGCATTTGGGGCCTGGGCTTCTGGCCTGCTTTGGTGGAGCTCTGGAGGAAGCTTTGGTCTAGGGAGGTTGTTTGGGTCCCGTGGCCCAGGTGTACTATGGATTGTTGTGGATTGGATGCTTTGCACTGTAGGATGCAGCTCTGAACAGCACAGCCATGGAAACTGCTCTGCTGAGACTTCACCTGCAGCACTGCAGCCAGCTCTGGAGCCCTCAGCACAGGAAGGACATGGACCTGATGGAGAGGGCCCAGAGGAGGGACACAAAAATGATCAGGGGCTTGGAGCAGCTCTGCTACCAGGACAGGCTGAGGGAGCTGGGGGTGTTCAGCCCGGAGAGGAGAAGAGAAGACTCTGGGGAGACCTAAGAGTGACCTTCTGGTACCTGAAGGGGATTACAAGCAGGCTGCAGAGGGACTGTTTGTGAAGCCTGCAGGGACAGCACCAGAGGCAATGGCTTCAAACTAGAGCAGAGCAGATTGAGATTGGAGGTGAGGAACAAGTTCTGCACCAGGAGCCTGCTGGAACTCTGCAACAGGTTGTCCAGGGAGGGGCTTGAGGTCCCAGCCCTGCAGATGGTCAAGGTGAGGCTGGACAGGGCTCTGAGCAACCTCGGCTAGTGCAGGATGTCCCTGCTGACTGCAGAGGGGCTTCGACTGCAGCACCTTTGCAGCTCCCTCCCAACCCAAACTACTCCAGGATTCTAGGAGTCTAAGGGCAGCCTCCAGGGAGAGCAGGAAGAAGATGAGGCAGAGGAGGACAAGGAAGAGGACAAGGAGGAGGAGAACCAAAATCCCTTCCAAACTCCTCCAAACCTCTGCCAAATTCCTGGAAAGCTCTTCCAGCTCTGCAGAGTTCATTCTGAAGAGAGCTGAGGGAGTTGCTAGGCTCAGGGATGTCTTGCACACTCGGCACAAATGCTCCAGAAGCTTTCCAAGTGCCCTCAAAACCAGCAGCACAGCTCTGCTGCCACACAATGCCAGGCTGCAAGGGACCCCAAGGCTCAGCTGCTCCAACCTTGCCAGCTGACACTGGACTGCAAAGGAGCTGGCCCAGCCCCCTGCCAAGCTCAGCCTTCCAACTCTGCCCTGCAGGGGAATCCACCACTGCCCTGGGGAGATGATTCCAAAGGCTGACTGGGAGGGAAAAGCTTTTGCCTCTGCAGGGCACTGTGCCACTTCAGCTCAACTCTTGCAGCAGCTCTTTGAGATCTGCCTTTGGAGCACCACAAACTCTGAAGCACTGCAGTGCAAAGCAGCTCAGCTTCAACTTCCAACTGGCTGAACTCTCACATTTTAAATTCAAGGCAGGGGCCAGGCTCACACCCAGCCCCCAAGCTGAAGAACCAGCAACTAAGGTCAGAGTCAGCTCCCAAGCACAAGATTCCAGATCAGAAATGCAGAACCAGCCTCCAGGCTCAGAGTCAGCTCCTAAGTTCACATCCAGACCCCAAGCACAAGAACCAGCAGCTAAGATCTGAACACTTCCCGAGCTCAAGAACCAGCAATTAAGGTCAGAACACTTCCCAAGTTGAGAGCCACCTCCAGAGCTCAAACCCAGCCCCCAAGCTCAAGAGACAGCCACTAAGGTCCAGAACCTAGATCAAAAGTGCAGACTCAGCTCCCAAGCCAGCAACTAAGGTCAGAACCATTTTCCAATCTCAGGAACCAGCCCCCAAGCTCCACTACCAGCAACAAAGGTCAGAGCCAAGCTCCAGAGCCAGCCCCCACAAGCTCAAGAGCCAGCCAGAAAGGTCAGAACCACTTTGCAAGCTCGGAGCCAGTCCCTAAACTCACAACCAGCCCCTAAGCTCAAGAACCAGTCCCTGACCTCACAGACAGGCCCTGAGTTCAAGAACCACACCCTAAGCCCAGAGCCAGCAACTAAGGTCAGAACCCCTTTCCAAGCTCACACCCAGACCCAAAGCTCAAGAGCCAGAAAGTAAAATCAGCACCACTTCCCAAGCTCAAGAGCCAGCAACTAAGGTCAGAACACTTTCCAAGCTCACACCCAGGCCCCAGGCTCAGAGCCAGTTTCACAACTTTGCTTTTTTCAAGTTCCCTTCATTGTACTTCTGCTAAGTGTCCAAATTCAAGCACTCAGAGAATGCTTTGGGCTGGAAGGGACCCCAAAGATCAGACAGCTCCAACCCCCTGCCATGCCCACAGACACCTTCCACCACACCAGGCTTCTCAAGCCCTCATCCAACCTCACCCTCAGCACCTCCAGGGAGGGGGCAGCCAGCACCTCCCTGCACAACCTGCTCCAGGCTCTCACCACCCCCACTCCAAACTATTTCCTCCCAAGCTCCACTCCAAATCTGCCCTCCTCAACCTTCAATCCACTCCCCCTCAGCCCATCCCTTCCAGACCCTCACAAAAGTCCCTATCCAGCTCTCCTGTAGCCCCCAGCAGCTACCACAAGGCTGCTCCAACCTCTCCCCACAGCCTCAACAGACACAACTCTTACAGCACACCCCCACAGGGGAGCTGCCACAGCCCTCCCACCACCCCCATGGCCTCCTATGCACCCCCTCCAACAGCTCAACCTCCTGCTCCTCTTGGGGGCACCACAGCTGCACACAGCACTCCAGCTGGCAGCACACAATGCTGCCAGTACAAAGCCTCCAAACCCCCAGGGCTCCCCCACACACCCCCACAGCAGCCTCTGCTGCAAGCCACACCCCACGCTCACCACCACCTCTCCTGCACACAGCAGCCCCCACAGCGCCGCTGCCACCTCAGCTCTGCTGCCAGCCCAGCCCCCAGCACAGGGACACAGGGACACAGGGCCAGGGACAGCCCCTGCAGCCCACCAATGGCTCCGCCTGCAACACAGCAGCAGCCAAAGGGGGCCTGCAGCTGCCCCCACCAGGGGGAGGCAGCAGCACAAGGAACCCCACAGACCCCAACCCCACCCGCGGCCCCGCAACCGCACAGACCCCTCCCAGAACAGCACAGATGACGCTCACCGACCCTGCACACCTCTGCCCTACCCCACAGCCCTCCCCGACCACCCCAAACCCCCACAGCCGCACAGAGGACCCCACAATCACAGCGACCACCCCCCAAAACCGCACAGACCCCAAACGCCAAGCTTGCAGAGCTCCCTCGGACCCCCCCTGCATATCCCCAGAAACCCCAACCAAACCCCACCGATTCTCCCTAGATACCTGCAGAAGCTTGCCCCCCAGCAGCCCCACGGACCCCTGTGCCACAAATCCTTCCCCAACCCAACCAACCCTCCCCAGCCGCCCCACAGAGCAACCTTCCCCACCCCGAGGTGCCACCAGCCCCCCCTCCAGAGCCCCTCTACGTCTACGAGGACCACCCCAGGACCACCTGAGTTCACCAGCACCACCTCCCGAACCCCTCTAGGTCCACCCGGATCATCCCAGGACACCCCAGCAGCACAAAGAACCCTCCAACCCCACCCACGGCCCCCCAACCGCACAGACCCCTCCCAGAAGAGCACAGACGACGCTCACCGACCCTGCACACCTCTGCCCTAGCCCACAGCCCCCCCCGACCACCCCAAACACCGCAGACCCCCAAAGCCACACTGAGGTTCCCACAATCACAGCGACACCCACCCAACCGCACGGACTCCAAACACCAAGCTTGCAGAGCTGCCCTAGTCCTCACAGAACCACCCCCACCCCGTATCCCACGGATCTCCCCCGGATCCCACGAACCCCCAACCACATATGCCCAGAAGCCCCCAACCAAACCCCACCAGTTCCCCCTAGATCCCCGCAGAGGCTCCCCCCCGCCCCAGCCCCACGGACCCCTGTCCCACAAACCCCTCCCCAACCCAAGCGACCCTCCCGACCCCTCGCAGCCACCCAGAGACCATTCCCTGATTCCCACCCCACCACCCCAACTGAGCCCCAGAGACTCCCTCACCCCACCTGGACCCCGGGACAAGGGGGAAGCAGAGCAGCAGAAGAAGGAGGAGGAAGAGCTCAGCGCACAGGGAGCCGCCGGCCCCACCAGGCTGCTGGCGAGCAGAGACCGCTGCGAGGGAGACCGCTGCGAGGGAGACCCCGGCCCGGCCCCTCCGGCTGCTGCGGCCACGTGGGACGGGGAGAGGAAGCAGAGAGCAGTCTGGAACGGAAGCCCCGCCCACGGCCGGGCAGCTGCAGCCAATGAGAGGCGGCGGGAGCGCTGCCGAGGCACAGCCAGGAAGGCTCTGGCTGCATGGGGCTGCCG
>WWNC01000402.1:0-13153 GCA_011125475.1 Melanerpes aurifrons
GTGCCCTGCTACAGGGGTGATTCCTGTGTCCAGAAGTCCAGCCCAGTGGGTGGACACAGGAAATTAGGGTTATTTCTACCATGATCCCTTGCACCACTATAAGTTTCCCGGGCGGTCTGGCACTTCCTCTTCCTTCCTCCGCCGCTCGTAACTGGGGAGAAGATCTCCGGCCATGGCCTGTTAGCCCCAAGGCCACGGGGGATGGGCAGTCTCAGATCTGGCCAGCTGAGACTAGCCTAGCAGTGGGGGAAGGAGGAGCCCTGGGGGTTTGGGCACTCAGGTGGGGGATGGGATTTCTCTGGGTCTGTTTTTGGGTCTCTCTTGTCACTGTGTTTCTAGTTCTCTGCACGCACTCACTGTTCTATTTTAAACTTTTCATCACTTTTGCAATCTGTTTGTCTGAGTCGTCATTTCTGCGCATGGTGGGAGGGGTCTGCCCCAACTCCATTACATTTTGGCGCCCAACGTGGGGCTGGCTGCTGTGCCCACCTGCAGATCGATTGCAAAGGATGGAGAGTTTAAATTTAGTTCCAGTTTGGGTTTGGGGGCTCAAGTGGATGTTACCGTGGTGAGTTCTTGTGATTGTGGGGGATAACTGGTGCGCGCCGGTGGCGTGGTGGTCCTGCTATTTCAGGCAGGGGTGGACCATCGGCATCGGGTACCGCTTGAGAACGCTGAACCTGCCCTCCTCCGGGCGGCGCGGGGCGTGGGGGAGGGCAGCGGCAGCAGATCAGAGTCAGGTCCGCTTCGCGCGGGGATAGAGCCAGCCGCTGCGAGCGGGCGAGCCAGCCCGGCCCCCGGGGCCGACGGGGACTCCCGCTGGAAAGCCGTTTTCAAGGGCTCTGAGAACGCGCATGGCTTTCGCTGGAGAAGCCGTTGAGTGTCCGAGGGGTGGAGGTGACTTTGATTCTGTGCCGTGGGCGGCAGAGGTGGGCGGAGCGCTGCTGGCGCCGAGCGGCGGCGGCGGACCCGGCCGTGCGCTGGCTGTGGGGCTGGCCCTAGTCTTCCCGACTTTTTCGACGAGTTCCGAAAATGGCGCCAGCACCTGGCTCCACCTCTTCTTCTCAGTGAGCTGTGGTGCAGCCCGCCCTTTCAGAGGGGGTGTGCAGCCGGATGCTGTCTTGGCTTGGCAATGGGTATGCCTAGTGGGGGGCGGAGTACCTCGGACAGGCATCCGTATAGTTTTGGACCACAGTTGGAAGCGGTTGGTTGCAGCACCCTGGATGGATTGCAAAGGCAGTCGGGTTGGATTGTTTCGACTGGCCTGCCCCAGGGGTGGAGAATATGCCGCAAGTGAATATAGGTGAAAAGTAGAGGCTTGGCTGAGAAGTCGTGAGGCTTTTCCAGGTGACCAGGATGCCCAACAGATCCATGGAGAACTTGCACCGCAGGAGAATGAGCTGTGCATCGCCGGGAGGTTCCGCTGGATGAAGGAGGAAGAACTGGAATGACAGACACTTGAGCATGACTGAGAGACTGAGTGGACGCCCAGATGAAGACACGGACTTCGCCGGACATGTCATCGTTTTCTGATTTGATGATGTGTTTGGGTGCAGGGACCATGATAGGAAATAAGGGGTGATCCTGTCGTAGTTTGGGCTGGGTGTCCCCTGTGCCCAGAAGTCCAGCCCAGTGGGTGGACACAGGAAATTAGGTTATTTCCTACCATGATCCCTTGCACCACTATAAGTCTCACGGCGGGTCTGGCACTTCCTCTTTCCTTCCTCCTCGCCGCCCGGTAACTGGGGAGAAGATCTCCTGGCCAGAAAGGGAATATGCCAGCTGAGACTAGCCTAGCAGTGGGGGAAGGAAGTTGGTAAACTTTAAGAAAGGGAAATAGTCTAAACAATTTCATTGGATGAGTGGGAGGAAGCACCATCTGAACTGGAGACTGAAATGGGCATTCCCAGCACTTCTCTGTCAGTCTTGCTTCCGCATCTGCTTTAGGCAGCAGCTCTTCCTCTGCTGGGCTTTCTGCCAAGACTCCGGCCTTGAAGACTTGATAAGTCCAGGCCTGTAACTGCTTCTAATTAACACAAACTGCTTTTAACTTCTTTCTTTCTTCTTTCTCCTTCTTTTCCGAACTATTCTGGGGAAAGGGGGAAGAGAGGGAGAGCGGAGGTGAGGAAACCCCTGCCGAGGGAGTTACTCTCATTTCTGTGTTACACTGCTGTATATCTTTGTATATATTGTAGATATTGTAAATTTGTAAATATTCCCTGCAAAATCCTACACTGCTTTGTAAATATAAGCTCCACTGCTTTGCTAATTCAGCTGGTGAGTTTTTTTCCTTTCCTTCAATTTTTTTTCCTTTACCTTACAAGGGGAAGGGAAGAGGCTTCTTGGCCTTACCCTTCCACCCACCACATTTTTTTTATTGGCACCCAACGTGGGGCAGATAATTAGTTTAATTTATTACTTGATTGATTTAGTGTTTTCCAGCTGAATTAGCAAACATGAAGGTCTTGTGGTTTGTGGAGCGATTGTTCTTTTCAATTTTTGGGGCTCTGGTTTACAGATATTGTTTGGGTTTGCTTTTGGATTACCTGGGTAAATATTT
This sequence comes from Melanerpes aurifrons, assembly GCA_011125475.1. Lineage (NCBI taxonomy): Eukaryota > Metazoa > Chordata > Aves > Piciformes > Picidae > Melanerpes > Melanerpes aurifrons. The sequence goes on from WWNC01000402.1 coordinate 2,561, forward strand.
GGTGCGGACAATTTATATGTGGGTTATGTATAGAGTTAAATTATGGTATGGAAAATGTATTAATTTATTATGGCCAGTGAGATACAGGAATGTTACCTCCACCACTCTCCCAATTGAGATAAAGGGTTTTAAGATTCCGCCTGAGGAGAGAGTAACTTTAGGTGATGCCTGGGACCCAAAGGTGATTTATGTGATGTGTATAAATCTGTTGCTGGTGATGGTGATTGTATTTGCTGTTTCTCTGCAGCGAGAGAAAAAGGTGTCCAGGGCGTGTTTTGTTATTAAAACTAGATCAAAAAGAAAACACCGTGGCTTGAGATCAGTCCCAGAGTCATCTAGTGATGAGGAAGTGTGAGAATCTCTGTCAGTTAAAAAGAAGGCTAAAAAGTTAATTGGTAAAGCAGCTCTAAATGACTTTGCTGATTCTAGCAAGCTGCCAAGGGCATCAACTGGTATCAACATGGCTCCTACTCCCACTCCTTCTCCTTCTTCTTCTTCTCCATCGGCCATTAACGGAGCAACGTCACTTCCGCCTACCCTCAGTGGGACCGGGAAGTCACTGCCCCAGCAGCTGATTTATCTCAGGACCTGTCAGCTTCCATTAAGGTGGCTGTAAATTCAAACACAGCTCCAGTTAAGGTGGCTCCTTTAAAGACTAGAGGTGCAAAGGCCAAAGATGGAGAAGAAGAGGAGCTGGAGACTGATCCTGGTGAGGGGCCCTACTCTAAGAGATCCTGCTCAGGAGGAAGAGGTGGTTTGTTTTAAAGATCTAGCTAACCTAGTGAGATCAAAGCAGGACACAGATGAAGCTAGAAAGCAGCTGGCAAAGGTGGTTCTCAGCTTAAAGAGATCCTTAGAGAATGACAGCAGGATTATATGGGCAAAGACTTCAGGAGATGAAGAGCAAGATGATATTTTGAATGTTCTTTCCACGGGAGGAATTGCGAAATGTCCGTAAAGATTTCACCAGGGCAGATAAGGAACCAGTTCTAGCTTGGCTTAGTAGGTGTTATGATACAGGTGCTCCAGCTCTAACAGTTGGAGACAAGTCAGCAGCTCAGTTAGGAACTCTCTCAAGGGACAATGGAATAGATAGACATCTAGGAAGAGCTCTTGGTAAGGTTAATCTGTGGATACGCCTTTTAATGGCGGTTGCCCTGAGGTACCCTTCCCGAGATGATCTTCCATGGAATCCTAAACCCTGGACTACCATAGATGAGGGAATTAAGCGCTTGAGAGAATTTGCTGTTAGAGAACTACTCTATGGTGAACATGAAACTCTGAATCCTGATGACATTCCTGTGGGTATTGGTCTTGCTAAAAAGATCATCAAGCTTGCTCCTTCCAATTATGCAAACATTCTGGCAAGCAGAATTGTGTCAAGAAGTTATGGTGGAGCTTCTCCCACGGTTGGCCAATTCAGTGATCAAATGAGACAATTGGAGGATAGCATGACACGTGTTTCTTTGGTTTCAGCCATTGAAACTCTGTCTGGAAAAATTGAGAATTGCATGAAGGATCTGAAAGATTCCATATCCCAATTGGCACAAAGGGATAATTTCAATTCACCCTCCAGGTGGATACAAGTTTCATCTGTGAGGAATACACGTCCTCCAAGGAGGTCATTCCAAAACAGGTCATTCCAAAACAGGTCATTCCAAAACAGACCACCAAGGCAATCACGTAGAACAATTTGGATAACTCTGCGTGATCAGTTTGGTGAGAACATGAACCGCTGGGATGGCCAACCAACTTCTAATCTTTTCAGGAGACTGAGGGAATTGCAAAGTGGCAGAACCCGAGGTAGCAATACCAGAAGGGTAGCTGTTACTTCCACAGTTCCCCAGAACGACTCTTATGGCTCCAACAGTGGCTCCAGTTATAACATGCAAAGTTATAACCCTGCAAACTATGTGCAATGCACATGTGCGCATGTTCCCATAACTAGGGTGCCTCTGCCTCCCGCCAGGGGAGGAGAGGGATAACAGAGATAATAGAATCTATTGGGATGTGTACATCCAGTGGCCTGGCACTTCACAATTTTGGAAGTACAGGGCCTTGGTTGACACAGGAGCTCAGTGCACCATAATGCCATCAAATTATCAGGGATCAGAGTCTATAACTATTCTGGGAGTCACTGGTGGATCTCAAGAGTTAAATAAGGTAGAGGTTAATATAAGTTTGACTGGTAAACAATGGAGGAAGCATACATTTGTGACCGGACCTGATGCACCTTGTATTTTGGGAATTGATTTTCTGAGAGAAGGGCGTTTCAAAGACCCTAGAGGTTACAAATGGGCTTTTGGAGTAGCTTCTGTAGAGATTGATGGACAAAAACTGTAGCTGTCTGCTAGACCTGAGCTTTCTGATGAATCTGCAGTTGTGGGACAACATAAGATACAGGATATTAAATTGCCGGTTGCTTCTCAGACTGTGCATCACAGACAATACAGAACCAACCGTGACTCTTTGTTGCCCATTCAGAATCTGATTTGTCAGCTGGAGAGTCAGAAAGTCGTCAGCAAAACTCATTCACTTTTCAACAGTCCAGTGTGGCCTGTGTGAAAGCAGAATGGAGACTGGCATCTGATGGTGGACTACCGAGCCCTGAATGAAGTGACACCACCTATGAGTGCAGCAGTACCAGACATGATGGAGCTCCAGTATGAGCTGGAATCCAAAGAGGCCAAATGGTATGCTACCATAGACATTGCTAATGCATTTTTCTCTATTCCCATAGCAGAGGAATGCAGGCCTCAGTTTGCTTTCACCTGGAGAGGAATCCAGTACACTTTCAACAGATTGCCAATGGGCTGGATCCACAGCTCAAGCATCTGTCATGCAGTGATCCATGATGCTCTGGAGAAAGGCGGTGCTCCAGAACACATCCAGTTCATTGATGATATCATCGTCTGGGGTAAAACTGCTGAGGAAGTCTTCAAGAAAGGTAACAAAATCATTGACATTCTTCTGAATGCAGGTTTTGCCATCAAGCGAGACAAGGTGAAAGGACCTACCACAGAGATTCAGTTTCTGGGAGTGCGATGGCAGGATGGACGCAGACACATTCCAGTGGATGTGGTACAGAGTCTCTACCATGGCAAGTCCCACAAACAAGCAAGAGACCTTACATTTCTTGGGGATAGTGGGATTTTGAGACTGCACATTCCTGGATACAGTCAGATTGTGAAACCTCTGTATGATGTGACTCGAAAAGAGAAACCATTTCCACTGGGGACCTGAACAACAAGCAGCCTTTGACCAGATAAAGCAAGAGGTAATTCAAGCAATGGGTCTGGGACCTGTCCGAGATGGTCCAGACATTAAGAACATTTTGTACACGGCTGCAAGTGACAATGGTCCAACCTGGTGCTTGTGGCAAAAAGCTCCAGGTGAGACACGGGACGACCTCTTGGTTTCTGGAGTCGAGGTTACAGAGGTTCAGAGGCTAACTATACTCCAACAGAGAAAGAAATTTTAGCTGCCTATGAAGGAGTGAAAGCATCTTCTGAAGTGATTGGAACTGAATCACAACTCTCTTAGCTCCCAGATTACCAGTTTTGAATTGATGTTCAAAGGCAAAGGCTCCACACCACATCATGCCACAGACTCCACATGGTCCAAGTGGATGGCTCTGATAACACAGAGAGCCTGAATGGGAAATCTTGAAAGACCTGGTCTAGTGGAGGTGATTCCAGTTGGCCTGAAGGTATCAACTGTGCTAAACCTCCAGAGGAGAAAGTAACTCGTGCTGAGGAAGCTCCTCCTTACAATGACCTTCTGATGATGAAAAGAAATATGCTTTGTTCACAGACGGTTCCTGCCGTCTTGTTGGAAACAAGCGAAGGTGGAAGTCTGCAGTGTGGAGTCCAACACGCCGAGTTGCAGAGGCGAAAGATGGAGAAGGAGAATCCAGTCAGTTCGCAGAGGTAAAAGCTGTCCAGCTAGCTCTCGACGTAGCTGAACGTGAGAGATGGCCAAAGCTTTATCTCTACACCGACTCATGGATGGTAGCCAATGCTCTATGGGGTTGGCTAAAGAACTGGAAGAAGAGTGGTTGGCAGAGAAAAGGAAAACCCATTTGGGCAGCCAACCTATGGCAGGACATTGCTGATCGAATCGAGAGAATTCCAGTGAAAGTGAGACACATCGATGCTCACATTCCTAAGAGCAAAGCTACTGAGGAACAGCAACACAACCATCAGGCAGATCTAGCTGCAAGAGTTTCTCAAGTAGACATGGACTCTAATCTTGATCTCGACTGGAAACACCGAGGTGAGATATTCTTAGCTCGGTGGGCTCACGATTCGTCAGGACATCAAGGCAGAGATGCAACATACCAATGGGCTCGTGACAGATCCATAGACATTTCCATGGATGCTATCACACAAGTCATCCATGATTGTGACATTTGTGCTGCTATTAAGCAGGCAAAATGACTTAAGCCCTTGTGGTATGGTGACAGATGGTCCAAGTACAAATATGGTGAAGCTTGGCAGATTGACTACATCACTCTACCATGTTCTCGTTCTGGTAAGCAATACGTGCTTACTATGGTAGAGGCAAACACTGGATGGTTGGAAACTTATCCAGTTCCACATGCAACTGCACGCAACACCATTCTCGGTCTGGAGAGACAGATCCTGTGGAGACACGGAACTCCAGAGAGGATTGAGTCAGACAACGGAACTCATTTCAAGAACAACCTTGTAAAGAACTGGGCAAAAGAGCACGGTATTGAGTGGATATTCCACATTCCCTACTATGCACCAGCTTCAGGGAAGATTGAACGCTACAACGGTTTGTTGAAGACCACTCTTAAAGCCATGGGGGGTGGATCTTTGAAAAAATTGGGAAAAACATTTAACACAAGCAACCTGGCTGGTAAATAGTAGAGGTTCAGTGAACCGAGCTGGACCTGCACATTCAGATTTGCTACGGAAAGTAGAAGGTGATAGAGTTCCTGTTGTTAGAGAAAAGAATCTGTTAGGTAAAACTGTTTGGGTACTTTCACCCTCAGGAGAGGCTAAACCTGTCCGAGGGGTGGTTTCAGCTGAAGGTCCGGGTCACACTTATTGGGTAATGCAAGAGAATGGTGAAATTCAGTGTATTCCACAAAGAAATTTAACTTTAGCTGAAAGAGGTTAATGTCAAACTGTTGTACAGCTGCATGGCGTCCAGAGGAAGAATCAACGAGGAATCTACGGTGCACGAACCCTGAGATCCCTGAGAGCCCTGAGTCAACTAAGAGACCCCGAGAATCCCTGTTTCCCTTTTCTTTGCTTCGTCGGTGAAGAAATGAACTGTTTTCATTTTTCTCATTTTCTGATTTTTTTGAACTTTTGAATCATCTACATCTGAGCATAGCCGGAATGGACTATGAACTTTACTCACAAACTGTAAATATTGTTTTGGATTGATGGACAGTATAAACAGTCAATGAAAATTGTTTAGAAGGGGTGGACTGTGACCGGTTGACGGTGTCCCTTAAGAAAGGGACTATGGTGGACGGAAGTTGGTAAATGAAAAGAATATTCTAAACAATTTCATTGGTCAGAGTGGGAGGAAGCACCATCTGAACTGAGACTGAATCCTGGGCATCCAGCATTTTATCTGTCAGTCCTTCTTCCGCCTCCGCAGGCAGCAGCCCTGTGCTGGGCTTTTGCCAAGGCTCCGGCCTTGAAACTGATAAAGGCCTGTATTAACTGCTTCTAATTAACACAAACTGTTTTAACTTCTTTTTTCTCTTATCTCTTCTTTCTAACTATTCTGGGGAAAAGGGGAAGAGAGGGGAGAGCAGAGGTGGGGAACCCCTCACTGCTTTGCAGAGAGGGAACTCACCCACCACACCATTTCACTGTTCTATTTAAACTTTCCATCACTTTTGCAATCCGTTTGTCTGAGTCGTCATTTCTGCCACTGCCCCAACCATTCTGTTGTATATCTTTGTATATATTGCAAATATTGTAAAATCCCTCTGTCCTGAAAGAGGCAAAAGGATGACACTCATCAGGCAATGGATTGCAGTGATGGGAAGGTGACATGGGAAAGCAGTTGGTGTTGTACAGATGCTCCAAAGCATAGTGGCAAAGAATCCCAAAGCCTACAGAGTCCCTTCCAGCACACCCAAAGGTCCCCACACTTCCCTTCTCCCCACCTGAGGCTCTACCCAACCCCCCCAGGGCTCTTTGTTCCCCCCCAGTGCTAGGCTGGTCTCAGGCTGGCCAGGGCTGAGCCTGCCCCAACCCCTTCTCCTCCTGGCATTAGGCCCAGACAGACCTTGAGATCCTCCCCCAGCGTTCCCCACTAGGGAGCATCTCCCATGGGAGCAGAGAGGGAAGGAAGAGGCAGAGAAGGACTTTGCAGAGGGGTTCACAAGGTGCAGGGTTTGGACACTCAGGACACCAGAGCTGTAACTCCTGTGGCAGGGACAGGAGGCAGCCAGCCTGAGCTGCCACACAGAAACTGCTCAGCCCCTCCTGGATGGATCCAGGGGGAACCATTCGCCTACCCCCACTCCCTCCCTCCCCTTCCCTCTCCCTCACACAGCAGTCAAACAGAGGTCCCTGCAAGGCCAGGGAAGAGAGAGAGGAAAGCTGCAAGCAGAAGCAAGAAGAGAAAAGAGCCAGATGTGTTTGTGCCTCTGCTCCACATCCCTTTGGCAATCCAACAAACTCTTCTGACCTCAGCATTGCTTGTCTGAGCCCATGGGGACTGATGTTCAGCCTTGCACTTCCCTTCCTGTCCGTGTCCCCATCCCTGGAGGTGTCCCAGGAGGCCAGGGCACTGTGGGACACGGTTGGAGCCCATGGTGGTGCTGGGGTGGTGCTTGATTCTGTGACCTTGAAGGCTTTAAGCCAACCCAAGCAGCCGAGGGTTCCATGACTGAATGTCTCACAAGACACAAAGCCAGCCCAGCTGCCAGCCCATCCCACCCCCAGGCATCACCAGCTTTGGAGATGTGCTTCCCAGCCTCTGGCCTCTGTGTTGGAGCCTTGCAGCCCAGAGCTGCTGGGCAAAGGTTATGAAAGATGGCAGATGTTGGTCAGGTAGAGGGCAGAAGGGCTCTGCAGAGGACCTCGCCAGGCTGGGCAGATGGGCAGAGGCCAACAGATGGCATTCAACAAGTCCAAGTGCCAGGGGCTGCACTTTTGTCACAACAACCCCAGACAGAGCTACAGGCTGGGGTCAGAGGGCTGAGAGCAACCAGGCAGAGAGGCACCTGGGGGTAGTGGTGGACAGCAGCTGAACATGAGCCAGCAGTGTGCCCAGGTGGCCAAGAAGGCAGGGCATCCTGGCCTGCATCAGGAAGAGTGTGGCCAGCAGGAGCAGGGAAGTCCTTTGTGCCCTGTGCTCAGCACTGCTTAGGCCACACCTTGAGTCCTGTGTCCAGTTCTGGGCTCCTCAGGTCAAGAAGGACATTGAGAGACTTGAAGGTGTGCAGAGAAGGGCAAGGAGGCTGGGGAGGGGTCTGGAGCACAGCCCTGGGAGTGAGAGGCTGAGGAGCTGGGGTTGCTTAGCCTGGAGAAGAGGAGGCCCAGGGAGACCTCATTGCCTCTGCCAACTACTTGGGGGTGGTTGTGGGCGGGAAGGGGTTGGTCTCTTCTCCCAGGCAGCCAGCAGCAGAACAAGAGGACACAGTCTCAAGCTGTGCCAGGGGAGGTTCAGGCTGGAGGTGAGGAGAAAGTTCTTCCCAGAGAGAGTTGTTAGCCATTGGGATGTGCTGCCCAGGGAGGTGGTGGAGTCCCCATCCCTGGAGGTGTTCCAGAGGGGATTGGATGTGGCACTTGGTGCCATGGTTTAGTCATGAGGTCTGTGGTGACAGCTTGGACTCGATGATCCTCGAGGTCTCTTCCAACCTTGGCTATACTGTGATGCTGTGATACTGTAATGGTTTGGGGTTGTGGACTGGCAGATTCTAGGGAAATTCAGACAATGGCTGTGAGCTCATCACACACCTTGCCTCACAGGCAGGAAATGCTCTGCCCTGCTCTGTTCAGCACTGCTCTCAGCTCAGCACTGCCCTGCTCAGCACTGCTCTCAGCTCAGCACTGCCCTGCTCAGCACTGCTCTCAGCTGTGCCCTGCTCTGCTCAGCTCTGCACTGCCCTGCTCAGCTCTGCACTGCCCTGCTCAGCACTGCCCTGCTCTGCACTGCTCTCTGCTCAGCACTGCTCTCTACTCTCCACTGCCCTTCTCTCCACTGCCCTGCTCTCTGCTCAGCCCTGCTCAGCCCTGCTCCGCCCTTCTCCTTCTCACAAAGCTGTCTGTGCACTCAGCTGCTGGAGTTTCTGCCTAAGAGAATCAGAAGGAAAACAAAACTAGAGAGGTCTTTGTGTTCTTTGCTCTGCTGAATCATTTCATGGCCCTGCAGGAATGTGTGGGGCAGAGCTACAACAAGGGCACAATGCACACTACTGCATTGCTTCAGCTTCTGGAGGAGGGAAGAATCAACCAACTACTGTCCTGTGTTGAAGGAAATACATTCAGTAGGCAGAAGCAGCTGCCCCAGCTTCAGGAGAGCTTCTACTCCCACTCAGGTCTGCTCTAATAAGGCCTCATCTGGAGTACTGTGTCCAGTTCTGGGCTCTCCAGCTCAAGGGGGACAGGGATAGACTGGAGAGAGTCCAATGAAGGCTATGAGGATGCTGAAGGGCCTGGAACAGCTGTGTGAGGAGGAGAGGCTGAGAGCCCTGGGGGTGTTGAGCCTGGAGAAGAGAAGGCTGAGAGGGATCTGATCAATGGTGACAAATACCTGAGGGGTGGGGGGCAGGCAGGGGCCAGGCTCTGGGCAGTGGTGTCCTGGGATGGGACAAGAGGCAATGGACACAAACTGGAACCTAGGAGGTTCCAGCTCAGCATGAGGAGAAACTTTATGGTGAGGATGATTGAGCCCTGAGCAGGCTGCCCAGAGAGGTTGTGGAGTCTCCTGCTCTGGAGCCTTTCCAGCCCCACCTGGATGTGTTCTGTGTGCCCTGCCCTGGGTGACCCTGCTCTGGCAGGGGGTTGGACTGGGTGATCTCTGGAGGTCCTTTCCAGCCCCTGACACCCTGTGGGTCTGCGTCTCTATGAAACAGCCCAGCTCAAAGGAAAGAGAGAAACCTGCTTTGTGTGCCCTGGCAGAGCAGTGAGTGGGTGCACCAAGAACCACCTGTGAAGCCTTCTGCCTCTGAGGATTCAACAGAGCTGCTGTGAATGCTCCCAGCTGCCTTGTGCCAAACAACAGCTCCATGGATTGCTAGACAGCAGACAAAGACTGAAACTGCCTGAGTCTAGCAGGCTGTGACCCCAGAGCCACATGCAAACAGCTCAGGATGATGTCACAAGCTGGCAGTGCCAGGAGGGTGTCAGATCCTCCAAGCTCAAGACTGCCAGCCAGCTCTGGTGCCTTTAACTTAGCAAGCAGGAGGTGCTGAGCATCCTGGCTCCCCAAAGCACACAGCAGCTGCAGATTCACAATCACTCTGCACACCCAAAAGCTGCTGCAGAGGCCTGGCAGCTGCCTCACAGCCTCACTGGGGCAGCTGCACACAGCTTCCCTCATGCTGGAGTCCTCTTTCAAAGGGATGGTAGAGTACAGCATCCAGCAGTAGCAAGAGAAGTGTGGATAGCAGGGCCAGGAGGAGGGATTCTGCCCTCTGCTCCACTCTGCTGAGACCACAGCTGCAGCTCTGGGGCCAGTGCTGGAGCTTCTGTGCCAGGAAGGATCTGGAGGGGCTGGAAGGTGTCCAGAGAAGGGCCAGGAGGAGGAGCAGAGGGCTGGAGCTGCTCTGCTGTGAGGACAGACTGAGGGAGTTGGGGTTGTGCAGGCTGGAGAGGAGAAGGCTCCCAGAGACCTCATTGTGGCCTTGCAGGGATCTGCAGGGGGCTCCAAGCAAGCTGGGAGGGACTTTTGAGGGTGTCAGGGAGGGATAGGACTGGGGGATGGAGCAGAACTAGAAGTGGGGAGATTGAGATTGGCTGTGAGGAAGAAGTTGTTCTCAGGAGGGTGGTGAGAGCCTGGCCCAGGCTGCCCAGGGAGGTGGTGGAAGCCTCCTGCCTGGAGGTGTTTGCAGCCAGGCTGGCTGTGGCTGTGAGCAACCTGCTGTGGTGTGAGGAGGTCCCTGCCCATGGCAGGGGGTTGACTGGCTGAGCCTCTTAATATCTTCATTGACGATCTGGATGAGGGATTGAGTCAGTCATCAGCAAGTTTGCAGATGACACCAAGTTAGGAGCAGATGTTGGTCAGTTAGAGGGCAGAAGGGCTCTGCAGAGGGACCCCAACTGACTGGACATGGGCAGAGGCCAACAGGATGGCATTCAACAAGTCCAAGTGCCAGGGCTGCACTTTGCCACAAAAACCCCAGGCAGAGCTACAGGCTGGGGTCAGAGTGGCTGAGAGCAGCCAGGCAGAGAGGGACCTGGGGGTGCTGATTGACAGCTGCCTAAACATGAGCCAGCAGTGTGCCCAGGGGGCCAAGAAGGCCAAGGGCATCCTGGCCTGCATCAGGAAGAGTGTGGCTGTGCAGGAGCAGGGAAGTCCTTGTGCCCTGTGCTCAGCACTGCTTAGGCCACACCTGGAGTCCTGTGTCCAGTCTGGGCTCCTCAGTTTAGG
>WWNC01000403.1:0-12948 GCA_011125475.1 Melanerpes aurifrons
AACCTGCAGTAAAATGCTTGATTTTGAGAGTGAGCGAAACTAATGAAAACATTGTGGGGGTGAAACCTAAAGGGAAAGACCTAGCACCAAATTGCATTGGCCATCTGATCTAACTTCTGGAGGCAGTCAAAATGAGTATTTGAATTCTTCCCTACCTTATTCCTGTGCTCAGATACAAGGTGCTCCAACCTGCTGTAAAATGCTTGATTTTGAGAGTGAGCGAAACTAATGAAAACATTGTGGGGGTAAAACCTAAAGGGAAAGACCTAGCACCAAATTGCATTGGCCATCTGATCTAACTTCTGGAGGCAGTCAAAATGAGTATTTGAATTCTTCCCTACCTTATTCCTGTGCTCAGATACAAGGTGCTCCAACCTGCAGTAAATGCTTGATTTTGAGAGTGAGCGAAACTAATGAAAACATTGTGGGGGTAAAACCTAAAGGGAAAGACCTAGCACCAAATTGCATTGGCCATCTGATCTAACTTCTGGAGGCAGTCAAAATGAGTATTTGAATTCTTCCCTACCTTATTCCTGTGCTCAGATACAAGGTGCTCCAACCTGCAGTAAAATGCTTGATTTTGAGAGTGAGCGAAACTAATGAAAACATTGTGGGGGTAAAACCTAAAGGGAAAGACCTAGCACCAAATTGCATTGGCCATCTGATCTAACTTCTGGAGGCAGTCAAAATGAGTATTTGAATTCTTCCTACCTTATTCCTGTGCTCAGATACAAACTGCTCCAACCTGCAGTAAAATGCTTGATTTCGAGAGTGAGCGAAACTAATGAAAACATTGTGGGGGTAAACCTAAAGGGAAAGACCTAGCACCAAATTGCATTGGCCATCTGATCTAACTTCTGGAGGCAGTCAAAATGAGTATTTGAATTCTTCCCTACCTTATTCCTGTGCTCAGATACAAACTGCTCCAACCTGCAGTAAAATGCTTGATTTTGAGAGGGAGCGAAACTAATGAAAACATTGTGGGGGTAAAACCTAAAGGGAAAGACCTAGCACCAAATTGCATTGGCCATCTGATCTAACTTCTGGAGGCAGTCAAAATGAGTATTTGAATTCTTCCCTACCTTATTCCTGTGCTCAGATACAAGGTGCTCCAACCTGCAGTAAAATGCTTGATTTTGAGAGGGAGCGAAACTAATGAAAACATTGTGGGGGTAAAACCTAAAGGGAAAGACCTAGCACCAAATTGCATTGGCCATCTGATCTAACTTCTGGAGGCAGTCAAAATGAGTATTTGAATTCTTCCCTACCTTATTCCTGTGCTCAGATACAAACTGCTCCAACCTGCAGTAAAATGCTTGATTTTGAGAGTGAGCGAAACTAATGAAAACATTGTAGGGGTAAAAACCTAAAGGGAAAGACCTAGCACCAAATTGCATTGGCCATCTGATCTAACTTCTGGAGGCAGTCAAAATGAGTATTTGAATTCTTCCCTACCTTATTCCTGTGCTCAGATACAAGGTGCTCCAACCTGCAGTAAAATGCTTGATTTTGAGAGTGAGCGAAACTAATGAAAACATTGTGGGGGGTAAAACCTAAAGGGAAAGACCTAGCACCAAATTGCATTGGCCATCTGATCTAACTTCTGGAGGCAGTCAAAATGAGTATTTGAATTCTTCCTACCTTATTCCTGTGCTCAGATACAAACTGCTCCAACCTGCAGTAAAATGCTTGATTTTGAGAGTGAGCGAAACTAATGAAAACATTGTGGGGGTAAAACCTAAAGGGAAAGACCTAGCACCAAATTGCATTGGCCATCTGATCTAACTTCTGGAGGCAGTCAAATGAGTATTTGAATTCTTCCCTACCTTATTCCTGTGCTCAGATACAAACTGCTCCAACCTGCTGTAAAATGCTTGATTTCGAGAGTGAGCGAAACTAATGAAAACATTGTGGGGGTAAAACCTAAAGGGAAAGACCTAGCACCAAATTGCATTGGCCATCTGATCTAACTTCTGGAGGCAGTCAAATGAGTATTTGAATTCTTCCCTACCTTATTCCTGTGCTCAGATACAAGGTGCTCCAACCTGCTGTAAAATGCTTGATTTTGAGAGTGAGCGAAACTAATGAAAACATTGTGGGGGTAAAACCTAAAGGGAAAGACCTAGCACCAAATTGCATTGGCCATCTGATCTAACTTCTGGAGGCAGTCAAAATGAGTATTTGAATTCTTCCCTACCTTATTCCTGTGCTCAGATACAAACTGCTCCAACCTGCTGTAAAATGCTTGATTTTGAGAGTGAGCGAAACTAATGAAAACATTGTGGGGGTAAAACCTAAAGGGAAAGACCTAGCACCAAATTGCATTGGCCATCTGATCTAACTTCTGGAGGCAGTCAAAATGAGTATTTGAATTCTTCCCTACCTTATTCCTGTGCTCAGATACAAACTGCTCCAACCTGCAGTAAAATGCTTGATTTTGAGAGTGAGCGAAACTAATGAAAACATTGTGGGGGTAAAACCTAAAGGGAAAGACCTAGCACCAAATTGCATTGGCCATCTGATCTAACTTCTGGAGGCAGTCAAATGAGTATTTGAATTCTTCCCTACCTTATTCCTGTGCTCAGATACAAACTGCTCCAACCTGCAGTAAAATGCTTGATTTTGAGAGTGAGCGAAACTAATGAAAACATTGTGGGGGTAAACCTAAAGGGAAAGACCTAGCACCAAATTGCATTGGCCATCTGATCTAACTTCTGGAGGCAGTCAAAATGAGTATTTGAATTCTTCCCTACCTTATTCCTGTGCTCAGATACAAGGTGCTCCAACCTGCAGTAAAATGCTTGATTTTGAGAGTGAGCGAAACTAATGAAAACATTGTGGGGGTAAAACCTAAAGGGAAAGACCTAGCACCAAATTGCATTGGCCATCTGATCTAACTTCTGGAGGCAGTCAAAATGAGTATTTGAATTCTTCCCTACCTTATTCCTGTGCTCAGATACAAACTGCTCCAACCTGCAGTAAAATGCTTGATTTTTGAGAGTGAGCGAAACTAATGAAAACATTGTGGGGGTAAAACCTAAAGGGAAAGACCTAGCACCAAATTGCATTGGCCATCTGATCTAACTTCTGGAGGCAGTCAAAATGAGTATTTGAATTCTTCCCTACCTTATTCCTGTGCTCAGATACAAACTGCTCCAACCTGCAGTAAAATGCTTGATTTTGAGAGTGAGCGAAACTAATGAAAACATTGTGGGGGTAAAACCTAAAGGGAAAGACCTAGCACCAAATTGCATTGGCCATCTGATCTAACTTCTGGAGGCAGTCAAAATGAGTATTTGAATTCTTCCCTACCTTATTCCTGTGCTCAGATACAAACTGCTCCAACCTGCAGTAAAATGCTTGATTTTGAGAGTGAGCGAAACTAATGAAAACATTGTGGGGGTAAAACCTAAAGGGAAAGACTCTAGCACCAAATTGCATTGGCCATCTGATCTAACTCTGGAGGCAGTCAAAATGAGTATTTGAATTCTTCCCTACCTTATTCCTGTGCTCAGATACAAAGTGCTCCAACCTGCAGTAAAATGCTTGATTTTGAGAGTGAGCGAAACTAATGAAAACATTGTGGGGGTAAAACCTAAAGGGAAAGACCTAGCACCAAATTGCATTGGCCATCTGATCTAACTTCTGGAGGCAGTCAAAATGAGTATTTGAATTCTTCCCTACCTTATTCCTGTGCTCAGATACAAACTGCTCCAACCTGCTGTAAAATGCTTGATTTTGAGAGGAGCGAAACTAATGAAAACATTGTGGGGTAAAACCTAAAGGGAAAGACTAGCACCAAATTGCATTGGCCATCTGATCTAACTTCTGGAGGCAGTCAAAATGAGTATTTGAATTCTTCCTACCTTATTCCTGTGCTCAGATACAAACTGCTCCAACCTGCAGTAAAATGCTTGATTTTGAGAGTGAGCGAAACTAATGAAAACATTGTGGGGTAAAACCTAAAGGGAAAGACCTAGCACCAAATTGCATTGGCCATCTGATCTAACTTCTGGAGGCAGTCAAAATGAGTATTTGAATTCTTCCCCTACCTTATTCCTGTGCTCAGATACAAACTGCTCCAACCTGCAGTAAAATGCTTGATTTTGAGAGTGAGCGAAACTAATGAAAACATTGTGGGGTAAAACCTAAAGGGAAAGACCTAGCACCAAATTGCATTGGCCATCTGATCTAACTTCTGGAGGCAGTCAAATGAGTATTTGAATTCTTCCCTACCTTATTCCTGTGCTCAGATACAAGGTGCTCCAACCTGCTGTAAAATGCTTGATTTTGAGAGTGAGCGAAACTAATGAAAACATTGTGGGGGTAAAACCTAAAGGGAAAGACCTAGCACCAAATTGCATTGGCCATCTGATCTAACTTCTGGAGGCAGTCAAAATGAGTATTTGAATTCTTCCCTACCTTATTCCTGTGCTCAGATACAAGGTGCTCCAACCTGCAGTAAAATGCTTGATTTTGAGAGTGAGCGAAACTAATGAAAACATTGTGGGGGTAAAACCTAAAGGGAAAGACCTAGCACCAAATTGCATTGGCCATCTGATCTAACTTCTGGAGGCAGTCAAAATGAGTATTTGAATTCTTCCCTACCTTATTCCTGTGCTCAGATACAAGGTGCTCCAACCTGCAGTAAAATGCTTGATTTTGAGAGTGAGCAAAACTAATGAAAACATTGTGGGGGTAAAACCTAAAGGGAAAGACCTAGCACCAAATTGCATTGGCCATCTGATCTAACTTCTGGAGGCAGTCAAAATGAGTATTTGAATTCTTCCCTACCTTATTCCTGTGCTCAGATACAAGGTGCTCCAACCTGCAGTAAAATGCTTGATTTTGAGAGTGAGCGAAACTAATGAAAACATTGTGGGGGTAAAACCTAAAGGGAAAGACCTAGCACCAAATTGCATTGGCCATCTGATCTAACTTCTGGAGGCAGTCAAAATGAGTATTTGAATTCTTCCCTACCTTATTCCTGTGCTCAGATACAAACTGCTCCAACCTGCAGTAAAATGCTTGATTTTGAGAGTGAGCTAAACTAATGAAAACATTGTGGGGGTAAAACCTAAAGGGAAAGACCTAGCACCAAATTGCATTGGCCATCTGATCTAACTTCTGGAGGCAGTCAAAATGAGTATTTGAATTCTTCCCTACCTTATTCCTGTGCTCAGATACAAACTGCTCCAACCTGCAGTAAAATGCTTGATTTTGAGAGTGAGCGAAACTAATGAAAACATTGTGGGGGTAAAACCTAAAGGGAAAGACCTAGCACCAAATTGCATTGGCCATCTGATCTAACTTCTGGAGGCAGTCAAAATGAGTATTTGAATTCTTCCCTACCTTATTCCTGTGCTCAGATACAAACTGCTCCAACCTGCAGTAAAATGCTTGATTTTGAGAGTGAGCAAAACTAATGAAAACATTGTGGGGGTAAAACCTAAAGGGAAAGACCTAGCACCAAATTGCATTGGCCATCTGATCTAACTTCTGGAGGCAGTCAAAATGAGTATTTGAATTCTTCCCTACCTTATTCCTGTGCTCAGATACAAGGTGCTCCAACCTGCTGTAAAATGCTTGATTTTGAGAGTGAGCGAAACTAATGAAAACATTGTGGGGGTAAACCTAAAGGGAAAGACCTAGCACCAAATTGCATTGGCCATCTGATCTAACTTCTGGAGGCAGTCAAAATGAGTATTTGAATTCTTCCCTACCTTATTCCTGTGCTCAGATACAAACTGCTCCAACCTGCAGTAAAATGCTTGATTTTGAGAGTGAGCGAAACTAATGAAAACATTGTGGGGTAAAACCTAAAGGGAAAGACCTAGCACCAAATTGCATTGGCCATCTGATCTAACTTCTGGAGGCAGTCAAAATGAGTATTTGAATTCTTCCCTACCTTATTCCTGTGCTCAGATACAAACTGCTCCAACCTGCAGTAAAATGCTTGATTTTGAGAGTGAGCGAAACTAATGAAAACATTGTGGGGTAAAACCTAAAGGGAAAGACCTAGCACCAAATTGCATTGGCCATCTGATCTAACTTCTGGAGGCAGTCAAAATGAGTATTTGAATTCTTCCCTACCTTATTCCTGTGCTCAGATACAAGGTGCTCCAACCTGCAGTAAAATGCTTGATTTTGAGAGTGAGCGAAACTAATGAAAACATTGTGGGGTAAAACCTAAAGGGAAAGACCTAGCACCAAATTGCATTGGCCATCTGATCTAACTTCTGGAGGCAGTCAAAATGAGTATTTGAATTCTTCCCTACCTTATTCCTGTGCTCAGATACAAACTGCTCCAACCTGCAGTAAAATGCTTGATTTTGAGAGTGAGCGAAACTAATGAAAACATTGTGGGGTAAAACCTAAAGGGAAAGACCTAGCACCAAATTGCATTGGCCATCTGATCTAACTTCTGGAGGCAGTCAAATGAGTATTTGAATTCTTCCTACCTTATTCCTGTGCTCAGATACAAGGTGCTCCAACCTGCAGTAAAATGCTTGATTTTGAGAGTGAGCGAAACTAATGAAAACATTGTGGGGTAAAACCTAAAGGGAAAGACCTAGCACCAAATTGCATTGGCCATCTGATCTAACTTCTGGAGGCAGTCAAAATGAGTATTTGAATTCTTCCCTACCTTATTCCTGTGCTCAGATACAAACTGCTCCAACCTGCAGTAAAATGCTTGATTTTGAGAGTGAGCGAAACTAATGAAAACATTGTGGGGTAAAACCTAAAGGGAAAGACCTAGCACCAAATTGCATTGGCCATCTGATCTAACTTCTGGAGGCAGTCAAAATGAGTATTTGAATTCTTCCCTACCTTATTCCTGTGCTCAGATACAGGGTGCTCCAACCTGCAGTAAAATGCTTGATTTTGAGAGTGAGCGAAACTAATGAAAACATTGTGGGGGTAAAACCTAAAGGGAAAGACCTAGCACCAAATTGCATTGGCCATCTGATCTAACTTCTGGAGGCAGTCAAAATGAGTATTTGAATTCTTCCCTACCTTATTCCTGTGCTCAGATACAAACTGCTCCAACCTGCAGTAAAAATGCTTGATTTTGAGAGGAGCGAAACTAATGAAAACATTGTGGGGGTAAAACCTAAAGGGAAAGACCTAGCACCAAATTGCATTGGCCATCTGATCTAACTTCTGGAGGCAGTCAAAATGAGTATTTGAATTCTTCCCTACCTTATTCCTGTGCTCAGATACAAGGTGCTCCAACCTGCAGTAAAATGCTTGATTTGAGAGTGAGCGAAACTAATGAAAACATTGTGGGGGTAAAACCTAAAGGGAAAGACCTAGCACCAAATTGCATTGGCCATCTGATCTAACTTCTGGAGGCAGTCAAAATGAGTGTTTGAATTCTTCCCTACCTTATTCCTGTGCTCAGATACAAACTGCTCCAACCTGCAGTAAAATGCTTGATTTTGAGAGTGAGCGAAACTAATGAAAACATTGTGGGGGTAAAAACCTAAAGGGAAAGACCTAGCACCAAATTGCATTGGCCATCTGATCTAACTTCTGGAGGCAGTCAAAATGAGTGTTTGAATTCTTCCCTACCTTATTCCTGTGCTCAGATACAAACTGCTCCAACCTGCAGTAAAATGCTTGATTTTGAGAGGGAGCGAAACTAATGAAAACATTGTGGGGGTAAAACCTAAAGGGAAAGACCTAGCACCAAATTGCATTGGCCATCTGATCTAACTTCTGGAGGCAGTCAAAATGAGTATTTGAATTCTTCCCTACCTTATTCCTGTGCTCAGATACAAACTGCTCCAACCTGCAGTAAAATGCTTGATTTTGAGAGTGAGCGAAACTAATGAAAACATTGTGGGGGTAAAAACCTAAAGGGAAAGACCTAGCACCAAATTGCATTGGCCATCTGATCTAACTTCTGGAGGCAGTCAAAATGAGTGTTTGAATTCTTCCCTACCTTATTCCTGTGCTCAGATACAAACTGCTCCAACCTGCAGTAAAATGCTTGATTTTGAGAGTGAGCGAAACTAATGAAAACATTGTGGGGGTAAAACCTAAAGGGAAAGACCTAGCACCAAATTGCATTGGCCATCTGATCTAACTTCTGGAGGCAGTCAAAATGAGTGTTTGAATTCTTCCCTACCTTATTCCTGTGCTCAGATACAAACTGCTCCAACCTGCAGTAAAATGCTTGATTTTGAGAGTGAGCAAAACTAATGAAAACATTGTGGGGGTTAAACCTAAAGGGAAAGACCTAGCACCAAATTGCATTGGCCATCTGATCTAACTTCTGGAGGCAGTCAAAATGAGTATTTGAATTCTTCCCTACCTTATTCCTGTGCTCAGATACAAGGTGCTCCAACCTGCAGTAAAATGCTTGATTTTGAGAGTGAGCGAAACTAATGAAAACATTGTGGGGTAAAACCTAAAGGGAAAGACCTAGCACCAAATTGCATTGGCCATCTGATCTAACTTCTGGAGGCAGTCAAAATGAGTATTTGAATTCTTCCCTACCTTATTCCTGTGCTCAGATACAAACTGCTCCAACCTGCAGTAAAATGCTTGATTTTGAGAGTGAGCGAAACTAATGAAAACATTGTGGGGTAAAACCTAAAGGGAAAGACCTAGCACCAAATTGCATTGGCCATCTGATCTAACTTCTGGAGGCAGTCAAATGAGTATTTGAATTCTTCCCTACCTTATTCCTGTGCTCAGATACAAGGTGCTCCAACCTGCAGTAAAATGCTTGATTTTGAGAGTGAGCAAACTAATGAAAACATTGTTGGGGTAAAACCTAAAGGGAAAGACCTAGCACCAAATTGCATTGGCCATCTGATCTAACTTCTGGAGGCAGTCAAAATGAGTATTTGAATTCTTCCCTACCTTATTCCTGTGCTCAGATACAAGGTGCTCCAACCTGCTGTAAAATGCTTGATTTTGAGAGTGAGCGAAACTAATGAAAACATTGTGGGGTAAAACCTAAAGGAAAGACCTAGCACCAAATTGCATTGGCCATCTGATCTAACTTCTGGAGGCAGTCAAAATGAGTATTTGAATTCTTCCCTACCTTATTCCTGTGCTCAGATACAAGGTGCTCCAACCTGCAGTAAAATGCTTGATTTTGAGAGTGAGCGAAACTAATGAAAACATTGTGGGGTAAAACCTAAAGGGAAAGACCTAGCACCAAATTGCATTGGCCATCTGATCTAACTTCTGGAGGCAGTCAAAATGAGTATTTGAATTCTTCCCTACCTTATTCCTGTGCTCAGATACAAACTGCTCCAACCTGCAGTAAAATGCTTGATTTTGAGAGTGAGCGAAACTAATGAAAACATTGTGGGGTAAAACCTAAAGGGAAAGACCTAGCACCAAATTGCATTGGCCATCTGATCTAACTTCTGGAGGCAGTCAAAATGAGTATTTGAATTCTTCCCTACCTTATTCCTGTGCTCAGATACAAACTGCTCCAACCTGCAGTAAAATGCTTGATTTTGAGAGTGAGCGAAACTAATGAAAACATTGTGGGGGTAAAACCTAAAGGGAAAGACCTAGCACCAAATTGCATTGGCCATCTGATCTAACTCCTGGAGGCAGTCAAAATGAGTATTTGAATTCTTCCCTACCTTATTCCTGTGCTCAGATACAAACTGCTCCAACCTGCAGTCAAATGCTTGATTTTGAGAGTGAGCGAAACTAATGAAAACATTGTGGGGGTAAAACCTAAAGGGAAAGACCTAGCACCAAATTGCATTGGCCATCTGATCTAACTTCTGGAGGCAGTCAAAATGAGTATTTGAATTCTTCCCTACCTTATTCCTGTGCTCAGATACAAACTGCTCCAACCTGCAGTAAAATGCTTGATTTTGAGAGTGAGCAAAACTAATGAAAACATTGTGGGGGTAAAACCTAAAGGGAAAGACCTAGCACCAAATTGCATTGGCCATCTGATCTAACTTCTGGAGGCAGTCAAAATGAGTATTTGAATTCTTCCCTACCTTATTCCTGTGCTCAGATACAAAGTGCTCCAACCTGCAGTAAAATGCTTGATTTTGAGAGTGAGCGAAACTAATGAAAACATTGTGGGGGTAAAACCTAAAGGGAAAGACCTAGCACCAAATTGCATTGGCCATCTGATCTAACTTCTGGAGGCAGTCAAAATGAGTATTTGAATTCTTCCCTACCTTATTCCTGTGCTCAGATACAAGGTGCTCCAACCTGCAGTAAAATGCTTGATTTTGAGAGTGAGCGAAACTAATGAAAACATTGTGGGGGTAAACCTAAAGGGAAAGACCTAGCACCAAATTGCATTGGCCATCTGATCTAACTTCTGGAGGCAGTCAAAATGAGTATTTGAATTCTTCCCTACCTTATTCCTGTGCTCAGATACAAACTGCTCCAACCTGCAGTAAAATGCTTGATTTTGAGAGTGAGCGAAACTAATGAAAACATTGTGGGGTAAAACCTAAAGGGAAAGACCTAGCACCAAATTGCATTGGCCATCTGATCTAACTTCTGGAGGCAGTCAAAATGAGTATTTGAATTCTTCCCTACCTTATTCCTGTGCTCAGATACAAGGTGCTCCAACCTGCAGTAAAATGCTTGATTTGGAGAGTGAGCGAAACTAATGAAAACATTGTGGGGGTAAAACCTAAAGGGAAAGACCTAGCACCAAATTGCATTGGCCATCTGATCTAACTTCTGGAGGCAGTCAAAATGAGTATTTGAATTCTTCCCTACCTTATTCCTGTGCTCAGATACAAGGTGCTCCAACCTGCTGTAAAATGCTTGATTTTGAGAGTGAGCAAAACTAATGAAAACATTGTGGGGGTAAAACCTAAAGGGAAAGACCTAGCACCAAATTGCATTGGCCATCTGATCTAACTTCTGGAGGCAGTCAAAATGAGTATTTGAATTCTTCCCTACCTTATTCCTGTGCTCAGATACAAGGTGCTCCAACCTGCAGTAAAATGCTTGATTTGGAGAGTGAGCGAAACTAATGAAAACATTGTGGGGGTAAAACCTAAAGGGAAAGACCTAGCACCAAATTGCATTGGCCATCTGATCTAACTTCTGGAGGCAGTCAAAATGAGTATTTGAATTCTTCCCTACCTTATTCCTGTGCTCAGATACAAGGTGCTCCAAACTGCAGTAAAATGCTTGATTTTGAGAGTGAGCGAAACTAATGAAAACATTGTGGGGGTAAACCTAAAGGGAAAGACCTAGCACCAAATTGCATTGGCCATCTGATCTAACTTCTGGAGGCAGTCAAAATGAGTATTTGAATTCTTCCCTACCTTATTCCTGTGCTCAGATACAAGGTGCTCCAACCTGCTGTAAAATGCTTGATTTTGAGAGTGAGCGAAACTAATGAAAACATTGTGGGGTAAAACCTAAAGGGAAAGACCTAGCACCAAATTGCATTGGCCATCTGATCTAACTTCTGGAGGCAGTCAAAATGAGTATTTGAATTCTTCCCTACCTTATTCCTGTGCTCAGATACAAGGTGCTCCAACCTGCTGTAAAATGCTTGATTTTGAGAGTGAGAAAAACATTGTGGGGGTAAACCTAAAGGGAAAGACCTAGCACCAAATTGCATTGGCCATCTGATCTAACTTCTGGAGGCAGTCAAAATGAGTATTTGAATTCTTCCCTACCTCATTCCTGTGCTCAGATACAGGGTGCTCCAACCGGCTGTAAAATGCTTGATTTGAGAGTGAGCCAAACTAATGAAACATTGTGGGGGTAAACCCAAAGGGAAAGACCTAGCACCAAATTGCATTGGCCATCTGATTCAACTTCTGGAGGCAGTCAAAATGAGTATTTGAATTCTTCCCTACCTTATTCCTGTGTTTCAGATACAAGGTGCTCCAACCTTGCTGTAAAAATGCTTGATTTTGAGAGTGAGCGAAACTAATGAAAACATTGTGGGGGTAAACCTAAAGGGAAAGACTAGCACCAAATTGCATTGGCCATCTGATCTAACTGGAAGCAGTCAAAATGAGTATTTGAATTCTTCCTCACCTTATTCCTGTGCTCAGATACAAACTGCTCCAACCTGCAGTCAAATGCTTGATTTTGAGAGTGAGCGAAACCAATGAAAACATTGTGGGGGTAAAACCTAAAGGGAAAGACCTAGCACCAAATTGCATTTTCCATCTGATCTAACTTCTGGAGACAGTCAAAATGAGTATTTGAATTCTTCCCTACCTTATTCCTGTGCTCAGATACAAGGTGCTCCAACCTGCAGTAAAATGCTTGATTTTGAGAGTGAGCGAAACTAATGAAAACATTGTGGGGGTAAAACCTAAAGGGAAAGACCTAGCACCAAATTGCATTGGCCATCTGATCTAACTTCTGGAGGCAGTCAAAATGAGTATTTGAATTCTTCCCTACCTTATTCCTGTGCTCAGATACAAGCTACTCCAACCTGCTGTAAAATGCTTGATTTTGAGAGTGAGCGAAACTCATGAAAACATTGTGGGGGTAAACGTTAAAGGGAAAGACCTAGCACCAAATTGCATTGGCCATCTGATCTAATCTGGAGGATCTGAATTCTTCCCTACCTCATTGCTGTATCCTGATACAAAGGCAGTCAAAATGATTTCGAGAGTCAGCGAACTAATGAAAACATTGTGGGGTAAAAACCTAAAGGGAAAGACCAGCACCTTATTCCTCTGATCTTCAGGCAGTCAAAATGGTATTTGCCCAACCTGCTCAGATAAAATGCTGTAAACTGCTTGATTTTGAGAGTGAGCGAAACTAATGAAAACATTGTGGGGGTGAAACCCAAAGGGAAAGACCTAGCACCAAATTGCATTGGCCATCTGATCTAACTTCTGAGGCAGTCAAAAAATGAAGTATTCCTTGCTCAGATACAAACTGCTCCAACCTCTAAAATCCTGAGCAAACTAATGAAAACATTGTGGGGTAAATAAAGGGAAAGACTTAGCACCAAAT
>WWNC01000404.1:0-12937 GCA_011125475.1 Melanerpes aurifrons
AGAATAGAATAGAATAAACCAGGTTGGAAGAGACCTTCAAGATCATCACGTCCAACCTATCACCCAACACCACCTAATCAACTAACCCATCTATCCAAGCACCCTGTCAAGTCTCCTCCTGAACACTTCCAGTGCCCAGGCGACTCCACCACCTCCCCAGGCAGCCCGTTCAATGGGCAATCACTCTCTCTGTGTAAAACTTCCTCCTGACCTCAGCCTGAACTTCCCTGGCGCAGCCTGAGACTGTGTCCTCTTGTTCTGGTGCTGGCTGCCTGGGAGAAGAGACCAACCTCTGCCTGTTTACAACCCCCTTCAGGTAGTTGTAGAGAGTAATGAGGTCACCCTGAGTCTCCTCCTCCAGGCTAAGCAGCCCCAGCTCCTCAGTCTCTCCTCATAGGGCTTGTGTTCCAAGCCCCTCACTAACTTCGTTGCCCTTCTCTGGACTCGTTCCAGCAAGTCCAACCTCCTTCCTAAACTGAGGGCCCAGAACTGGACACAGTACTCGAGGTGTGGCCTAACCAGTGCAGTGTACAGGGGCAGAATGACCTCCCTGCTCCTGCTGGCCACTGTTCTTAATGCAGGCCAGGATGCCATTGGCCCTCTTGGCTGCCTGGGCACACTGCAGGCTCATGTTCAGCCTACCATCCCAGCACTCCCAGGTCCCTTTCTGTGGCTGCTCTCCAGCCACTCTGACCCCAGCCTGTAGCACTGCATGGGGTTGTTGTGGCCAATGTGCAGAACCCAGCACTTGGATGCATTAAATTTCATGCCGTTGGACTCTGCCCATCTGTCCAGCCTGTCGAGTCTCTCTGCAAAGCCTCTCTACCCTCTAGCAGATCCCAACTCCTGTCCCCAGCTTGGTGTCGTCAGCAAATTTTGATGATAGACTCAATGCCCTCATCCAGATCATCAACAAAGATGTTAAAAGAGGATGGGGCCCAGCACTGAAATCCCTGGGGGACACCACTACTGACTGGCCGCCAGCCGGATGTGACACCATTCACACCACTCTCTGTTCGGCCATCCAGCCAGTTCTAACCCAGTTCAGAGTGCTGCTGTCCAAGCCATGGGCTGACAGCTTGGCCAGGAGTTTGCTATGGGGGACGGTGTCAAGGCCTTGCTGAGGTCCAGGTAACTACATCCACAGGCCTCCCCCATCCACCAGGCGGGTCACCTGATCAGAAGGAGATCAGGTTGGTCAGGCAGGACCTGCCTTCCTAAATCCATGCTGGCTGAGCCTGATCCCTTGGCCATCCTCTAAGTGCTGTGTTAATGCACTCAAGATGACCTGTTCCATGATCTTGCCTGGCACTGAGGTCAGGCTGACAGGCCTGTAATTCTCTGGCTCATCCAACCGCCCTTCTTGTGGATGGGCACAACGTTGCCAGCTTCCAGTCCTCTGGGACTCGCCAGTGAGCCAGGACTGCTGAAAAATGATGGAGAGCGGCTTGGCCAGCTCCTCTGACAGTTCCCTCAGAACCCTAGGATGGATCCCATCTGGTCCATGGACTTGTGGGGATCAGGCGGCTGAGCAAGATCACCAACTACCCCATTTCCAAACAGGAAAACTATGCTGCCCCTGGCTCCTTCTGCCAGCTCTGGAGGCCAGCTGTCTGGAAGACATTCTGTCCTGCTAGTAAAAATTGAGGCAAAGAGGTGTTAAGTATCTCTGCCTTTTCCTCATCCCTTATCACAACTTTCCCTTCCATGTCCACCAAGGAGTGGAGAGTTATCTCTGCCCTTCCTCTTGCTATTAATGTATTTATAGAAGGACTTTTTGTTGTCCTTCACAGCAGAGGCCAGGACTAAGCTCCAAATGCGCTTTGCCTCCTAATTTTCTTCCTGCAAGACCTAGCAACATCCTTAAATTTTCACGGGTTTGCCTCCCTCTCTTCCAAAGGTGATACCCTCTTTTTTTCCCTTAGTTCCATTAAAGCTCTTTAACCATCCAGGCTGCCGTCCTGCCCCGGAGCTCATCTTCCACACATTGGCACAGCCTGTCCCTGAGCCTTCAACAGTTCTTCCTTGAAGTAGGACCAGCTCTCCTGGACCCCTTTGTTTTTAAGGGTTTTATCCCAAGGAACCCTCTGAATTAGTTCCTTGAGTAGCCTGAAGTCGCCTCCGGAAATCCAGAGTGGAGGTCTTCTTGCTGCCCCTCTTAGCTTGACCAAATAATGAGAATTCAATTATCTCGTGGTCACTGGCCCCTAAGCACCCTCCGACCACCAGCATCACCCACCAACCCTTCCCTATTGGTAAGAGGAGGTCAAGCATAGCCTTGCCCCTGGTAGGCTCTCGCAGCACCTGGGATGAAGCTGTCTCCATGCATTCTAAGAACCTCCTAGATTGCCACTTCTCTGCTATGTTAAGATCCCCAGATATCAGGCAGGTTGAAGTCGCCCATGAGAACAAAATTGATCTTAAGACAGCCTTAAGCTGCCTATAGAATGACTCATCAACATCCTCCTCCTGGTTGGGTGGTCTATAACAGACTCCAGCCAGGATGTCAGCTCCTGTTGGCCTTCCCTCTAATTCTACCCACAGGCACTCCAACCCGATCGTCCTAATCTCCGTCTCAATGGCATCTAGTGTCTCCCTGACGTAGCAGGGCCACCCCTCCACCCCTTCTTCCTTGCCTGTCTCTCCTGAAGAGCCTGTAGCCATCAATTGCAGCGCTCCAGTCATGTAGAGTCATCCCACCACGTCTCTGTGATGGCAACTACATCATAACTTTCCTGCTGCAGCAAGGCTTCCAGCTCCTCTTGTTTGTTACCCATGCTTCGTGCATTAGTGTACATGCACTTCAGCGGGCTGCTGGTTTCACCTCTTGCTCTGGCTTATCACCCCCAGACCCCAGCCTGGTGGGACTGGTTTCAACCCCTTCCCCCTTCGAAACTAGTTTAAAGCCCTATCTATGAGACCTGCCAATTCCCTCCCCAGAATCTTTTTCCCTTTGAGGGATAGGCCATTCTCGTACACTCTGATCTTACCCCTCCTCTGGGACAGATGTGCTCCATCTGTTGCCAGCTGGCCTGGTGCAGCAGAAAGTTTTTCAAGATCAAAAAACCCAAAATTCTTTTAAAAGTTAGCCACTCAGAGAAAAATGAATTGAAGGAGGTAGCAAAACAAATGACAAATACGTGATGAAAGCTGGGGTTTGTTCTTGTGAGGGCTTCCCTAAGTTTCAGGCAAGCAGTTAATAGCCTCGTTCCAGAACCTCCCTCCCAGCACATGTGCATGCATACACACTCCATAAAAACTATACTGATTCCTTCCCCATTAGGGGTAGTCCTGTCTCACGTACCTACTGCAGCTCTTTGAAAGAGTGACTAAGGACTATGAGTAAATAACTAGCTCTAAACCGAGTTAACTCAGCAGTAGGGTTCAGTAGTGAGTTGTGTGGTTCAAAATGTTCATAAATGACCTGGCAAACACATGTGTGCTGGGTGGCAGACCAGAGATGGTATATTAGTGAGAGTAGTAAAGGTAAGTTCCAATCATGATGAGGAATAGAATAGAATAGAATAGAATAGAATAGAATAGAATAGAATAGAATAGATCAGGTTGAAAGAGACCTTCAACATCATGGAGTCCAACCTATCATCCAACAATATCTAACCAACTAAACCCCATCAAGTCTCTTCCTAAACACCTTCAGTGATGGTGACTCTACCACCTCCCTGGGCAGCACATTCCAATGGCCAATCACGCTTTCTGTGAAGAACTTCTTCCTAACATCTGGCTTCAACCTCCCCTGGCACAGCTTGAGACTGTGTCCTCTTCTTCTGGTGCTGGTTGCCTGGGAGAAGAGACCAATCCCCTCCTGGCTACAACCTCCCTTCAGGTAGCTGGAGACAGCGATGAGGTCTCCCCTGAGCCTCCTCTTCTCCAGGCTAAGCAACCCCAGCTCCCTCAGCCTCTCCTCATAGCCCTTGTGCGCCAAACCCCTCCCCAGCTTTGTTGCCCTTCTCGGGACAGGTTCCAGCAATTCAACATCCTTCCTAAACTGAGGGGCCCAGAATTGGACACAGGCCTCAAGGTGTGGCCTAACCAGTGCTGAGTACAGGCTTTGAAGCAGAAATGGAAGACAGCAAGAAACAGGAGATTTAACACAGATGAATATGCAGTGACGCATGTGGGAAAAACAATCCTAAATGAAAATACAGAAGTGAAGGTTGCCAAACTGAACATTCTTCTTGTATCAGGATTATGACTGACAGTTCAGTTCAAACGTCAGCTCAGCACCAAATAAAAATCCAAAACAAAGAGAAGTGTGATATTATGAGGAAAGAAGTAGAAAGTCACCTGCAGGACAACTTAGTCTTGGAGAGCAGAACATGGAAGCAGGAGGCCATGATGAGTGATGTGGAAAATGTGAGGAAGCACTGAATACTTGCTAAAAGGGATCAACATTACACCAACTGAACATGAGCTAGGTTCAAAACCAAAAGGAGGTAGATCTGCATAGAAGATGCAGTGGAGTTGAGAAATTCCCTATTGCAGTATACTCAAAAGGTAGGCTGGACAAGTCCAATCATCTTAAGTCCATCAATCTTAAGAAACTGTCACAGTATTACATGATTAAAACAAACACTAATTATTTAAATGAGGAAGTTTGCCTAAAAAATGTAATGAAAGTAGTTGCAAATGTAATGGAGGGGAAAGATAGAACTTTAGAAGGGTTTTATCTTCTTTTCCCTTAGAGAAGGATTTTAAGTAACTAATTTTGTGATCAGCAAAATGAAACATGTTATACCTTTCAAGAGCTTCAGATTGAGAAAAAGAATGGAGCACTGAAATAAATAAAAGATTCTCTTTTGAATACCTCAATAGTTCTGCAACAACCACCTGACTTGTCTGACATAATGGCAGGCTGGGTGGAATGTCTGGAAAAGCACCTGTCTGAAGGTGTACTTGCCCTCTTCTGCAAGTACAAGTGATGTGTAAGGGATCATGATGATCTTTATAAAAATGCCCAGGTCTGCAAACTGTGCTGTACTAGATTCCCCACCCCAGATTAGCATACAATCCCTCTGACGATATCAACAGTTGCCTAACATTACATTTCACATACCCACTACAATTTGGATGGCATGTGTTTGTTTGAAAGAGGGCTTGGAACACTAAACCAGCTACTGTGATGAGGTTTAAGAAGAGAGTGAAGGAAGTAAACTGAGAAGGAAGGTTACAAAACGGGTCTATTCATTCCTGCGTGGGGATGAAACAGTATGAACAAAACAACCAAACCCCTATTTACTTTGTGAGACAGAGTATGTTGAACTCAGAGTAGATGGAGTCAAACAAGGACACAACTGGCCTAAAGACTCCACCAGCAAATTCCTGTGTACAGTGATATATCTGTGTACGTGTGCACTGGCTGCTAGATCCTGCAGGAGGAGAGCAAGTAAATCGCATCCCCCAAACATAGTAGTGACTTAGGGATGCACTTACACACTAGTGAAGATCCACTTACATGCAATGCAGGAGCTGTGACTAAAGGTCTTACAACAACCACAAACATTGATGCTAAAGCCTCTTACATGAATAAATTTTGCCAGTGTTGCTGCTTGATCCTATTTGTGTGCTCTTTATTTTCAAGTTGCTGTGGTATATAGCAGATGTGGGTGAGGAGGGATAATCTGTTTAGCCTTTTGGGGGATGTGGGGTAAGAGGGAGGGAAGACAACTACAAATATTTTACTTATATAACATTCTCCTTTGTCTCTTTAAGAGAGTTATAATGCAAATGTGAACTGATAATGCATTTTTATTAATGGGAACTTGAAGTAAAAATATTAGAAAGTACGACTGGATAGATCAATTTATTTTAAGTTCTGCAAATTAGCACATGTCACTATTAAAATCCATAGTCCAGGAAACAGTTTTCCATAGGGCACCAGCAGCAAAAAGCACCTCCCTATGAGCCCTCCAAACACAGGATAAAAGCCCATGTGAATCCTCTCCAAGTATGGGACATAAATTCAGTTGCTAAAGTCAAAGTCAGTACTTAGCTATTTCACAAGGACTTCAAACAAGATTTATCAAAAAAATTCTGGTGTGAAAGAGACTATCAAACTGAAGAGCTGTCTATGAGGAAATAAAAGACAACCAACTTGATTCCCAGTTGTGGTGGGTGAAAGGGTAAGGCCGAGAAGCCTCTTCCCTTCCCCCTTGTAAGGTAAAAGAAAAAAAAAAAATTGAAGGGAAAGAAAAAAAAACTCACCAGCTGAATTAGCAAAGCAGTGGAGCTATATTTACAAAGCAGTGTAGGGTTTTGCAGGGGAATATTTACAAATTTACAATATCTACAATATATACAAAGATATACAACAGAGTAACACAGAAATGAGAGTAACCCCCTCGGCGAGGGGTTCCCCACCTCCGCTCTCCCCTCTCTTCCCCCTTTCCCCAGAATAGTTCGGAAAAGAGGAGAAAGAGAAAAGAAAAAGTTAAAAGCAGTTTGTGTTAATTGAAAGCAGTTAATAGGACCTGGTTATCTTATCCTCAAGGCCGAGGCCTTGGCAGAAAGCCCAGCACAGAGAAGAGCTGCTGCACCTGGAATGCGGAAGCAAGAGTGACAGAGAAGTGCTGGGAATGCCCATTTCCTCTCCAGGTTCAGAAGGTGCTTCCTCCCACCTGACCAATGAAAATTAGTTTAGACTATTCCTTCCGTTTACCAACTTCCGTCCACCATATTCCCTTTCTTAAGGGACAGCGTCAACCGGGCACAATCCACCCCTTCTAAACAATTTTCATTGGCTGTTTATACTGTCCATCAATCCAAGATGATATTTACAGTTCGTGAATAGAGTTCATAGTCCATTCGGCTATGCTCAGATGTAGATGATTCAAAAGTCAAGAAAATCAGAAAATGAGAAAAATGGAAAACAGTTCATTTCTTCACCCGACGAAGCGAAAAAAGGAAACAGGGAAATCTCAGGGTCTCTTAGTTGACTCAGGGCTCTCAGGGATCTCAGGGTTCGTGCACCGTAGATTCCTCGTTGATTCTTCTTTTTGGGCGCGATGTAGCTGTACAGCAGTTTGAAGTTAACCTCTTTCAGCTAAAGTTAAATTTCTTTGTGGAATACACTGAATTTCACCATTCTCTTGCATTACCCAATAAGTGTGACCGGACCTTCAGCTGAAACCACCCCTCGGACAGGTTTAGCCTCTCCTGAGGGTGAAAATACCCAAACAGTTTTACCTAACAGATTCTTTTCTCTAACAACAGGAACTCTATCACCTTCTACTTTCTGTAGCAAATCTGAATGTGCAGGTCCAGCTCGGTTCACTGAACCTCTACTATTTACCAGCCAGGTTGCTTGTGCTAAATGTTTTCCCAGTTTTCAAAGATCCACCCCCATGGCTTTAGAGTGGTCTTCAACAAACCGTTGTAGCGTTCAATCTTCCCTGAAGCTGGTGCATAGTAGGGAATGTGGAATATCCACTCAATACCGTGCTCTTTGGCCCAGTTCTTTACAAGGTTGTTCTTGAAATGAGTTCCGTTGTCTGACTCAATCCTCTCTGGAGTTCCGTGTCTCACAGGATCTGTCTCTCAGACCGAGAATGGTGTTGCGTGCAGTTGCATGTGGAACTGGATAAGTTTCCAACCATCCAGTGTTTGCCTCTACCATAGTAAGCACGTATTGCTTACCAGAGCGAACGTGGTAGAGTGATGTAGTCAATCTGCCAAGCTTCACCATACTTGTACTTGGACCATCGGTCACCATACCACAAGGGCTTAAGTCGTTTTGCCTGCTTAATAGCAGCACAAATGTCACAGTCATGGATGACTTGTGTGATAGCATCCATGGAAATGTCTATGGATCTGTCACGAGCCCATTGGTATGTTGCATCTCTGCCTTGATGTCCTGATGAATCGTGAGCCCACCGAGCTAAGAATATCTCACCTCGGTGTTTCCAGTCGAGATCAAGATTAGAGTCCATGTCTACTTGAGAAACTCTTGCAGCTAGATCTGCCTGATGGTTGTGTTGCTGTTCCTCAGTAGCTTTGCTCTTAGGAATGTGAGCATCGATGTGTCTCACTTTCACTGGAATTCTCTCGATTCGATCAGCAATGTCCTGCCACAGGTTGGCTGCCCAAATGGGTTTTCCTTTTCTCTGCCAACCACTCTTCTTCCAGTTCTTTAGCCAACCCCATAGAGCATTGGCTACCATCCATGAGTCGGTGTAGAGATAAAGCTTTGGCCATCTCTCACGTTCAGCTACGTCGAGCTAGCTGGACAGCTTTTACCTCTGCAAACTGACTGGATTCTCCTTCTCCATCTTTCGCCTCTGCAACTCGGCGTGTTGGACTCCACACTGCAGACTTCCACCTTCGCTTGTTTCCAACAAGGCGGCAGGAACCGTCTGTGAACAAAGCATATTTCTTTTCATCATCAGAAGGTCATTGTAAGGGGGAGCTTCCTCAGCACGAGTTACTTTCTCCTCTGGAGGTTTAGCACAGTTGATACCTTCAGGCCAACTTGAGATCACCTCCACTAGACCAGGTCTTTCAAGATTTCCCATTCGAGCTCTCTGTGTTATCAGAGCCATCCCTTAGACCATGTGGAGTCTGTGGCATGATGTGGTGTGGAACCTTTGCCTTTGAACATCCAATTCAAAACTGGTAATCTGGGAGCTAGAGAAGTTGTGATTCAGTTCAATCACTTCAGAAGATGCTTTCACTCCTTCATAGGCAGCTAAGATTTCTTTCTCTGTTGGAGTATAATTAGCCTCTGAACCTCTGTAACCTCGACTCCAGAAACCAAGAGGTCGTCCACGTGTCTCACCTGGAGCTTTTTGCCACAAGCACCAGGTTGGACCATTGTCACTTGCAGCCGTATACAAAATGTTCTTAATGTCTGGACCATCTCGGACAGGTCCCAGACCCATTGCTTGAATTACCTCTTGCTTTATCTGGTCAAAGGCTGCTTGTTGTTCAGGTCCCCAGTGGAAATGGTTTCTCTTTGAGTCACATCATACAGAGGTTTCACAATCTGACTGTATCCAGGAATGTGCAGTCTCCAAAATCCCACTATCCCCAAGAAAGCGTAGGGTCTCTTGCTTGTTTGTGGGACTTGCCATAGTAGAGACTCTTTACCACATCCACTGGAATGTGTGGCGTCCATCCTGCCATCGCACTCCCAGAAACTGAATTCTGTGGTAGGTCCTTTCACCTTGTCTCGTTTGATGGCAAAACCTGCATTCAGAAGAATGTCAATGATTTTGTTACCTTTCTCGAAGACTTCCTCAGCAGTTTTACCCCAGACGATGATATCATCGATGAACTGGATGTGTTCTGGAGCGCCGCCTTTCTCCAGAGCATCGTGGATCACTGCATGACAGATGCTTGAGCTGTGGATCCAGCCCATTGGCAGCCTGTTGAAAGTGTACTGGATTCCTCTCAGGTGAAAGCAAACTGAGGCCTGCATTCCTCTGCTATGGGAATAGAGAAAAATGCATTAGCAATGTCTATGGTAGCATACCATTTGGCCTCTTTAGATTCCAGCTCATACTGTAGCTCCATCATGTCTGGTACTGCTGCACTCATAGGTGGTGTCACTTCATTGAGGGCTCGGTAGTCTACTGTCAGACGCCAGTCTCCATTCTGCTTCCGCACAGGCCACACTGGACTGTTGAAAGGTGAATGAGTTTTGCTGACGACTTTCTGACTCTCCAACTGACGAATCAGATTCTGAATGGGCAACAAAGAGTCACGGTTGGTTCTGTATTGTCTGTGATGCACAGTCTGAGAAGCAACCGGCAATTTAATGTCCTGTATCTTATGTTGTCCCACAACTGCAGATTCATCAGAAAGTTCAGGTCTAGCAGAGCTTCAATTTTGTCCATCAATTTCTATTGAAGCTACTCCAAAAGCCCATTTGTAACCTCTAGGGTCTTTGAAACGCCCTTCTCTCAGAAAATCAATTCCCAAAATACAAGGTGCATCAGGTCGGTCACAACTGTATGCTTCCTCCATTGCTTACCAGTTAAACTTATATTAACCTCTACCTTACTTAACTCTTGAGATCCACCAGTGACTCCCAGAATAGTTATAGACTCTGATCCCTGATAATTTGATGGTATTATGGTGCACTGAGCTCCTGTGTCAACCAAGGCCCTGTACTTCCGAAATTGTGAAGTGCCAGGCCACTGGATGTACACATCCCAATAGATTCTATTATCTCTGTTATCCCTCTCCTCCCCCTGGCGGGAGGCAGGGCACCTAGTTATGGGGAACATGCGCACATGTGCATTGCACATAGTTTGCAGGGTTATAACTTTGCATGTTATAACTGGAGCCACTGTTGGAACCATAAGAGTCATTCTGGGGAACTGTGGAAGTAACAGCTACCCTTCTGGTATTGCTACCTCGGGTTCTGCCACTTTGCAATTCCCTCAGTCTCCTGAAAAGATTAGAAGTTGGTTGGCCATCCCAGCGGTTCATGTTCTCACCAAACTGATCACGCAGAGTTATCCAAATAGTTCTACGTGATTGCCTTGGTGTCTGTTTTGGAATGACCTGTTTGGAATGTCCTGTTTTGGAATGACCTCCTTGGAGGACGTGTATTCCTCACAGATGAAACTTGTATCCACCTGGAGGAAGAATTGAAATTATCCCTTTGTGCCAATTGGGATATTTGGAATCTCTTTTAACTCTCTTCATGCAATTCTCAATCTTTCCAGACAGAGTTTCAATGGCTGAAACCAAAGAACCACGTGTCATGCTATCCTCCAATTGTCTCATTTGATCACTGAATTGGCCAACCGTGGGAGAAGCTCCACCATAACTTCTTGACACAATTCTGCTTGCCAGAATGTTTGCATAATTGGAAGGAGCAAGTTTGATGATCTTTTTATCAAGACCAATACCCACAGGAATGTCATCAGGATTCAGAGTTTCATGTTCACCATAGAGTAGCTCTCTAACAGCAAATTCTCTCAAGCGCTTAATTCCCTCATCTATGGTAGTCCAGGGTTTAGGATTCCATGGAAGATCATCTCGGGAAGGATATCTCAGGGCAACCGCCATTAAAGGCGTATCCACAGACTAACCTTGCAGAGCTCTGCCTAGATGTCTATCTATTCCATTGTCCCTTGAGAGAGTTCCTAACTGAGCTGCTGACTTGTCTCCAACTGTTAGAGCTGGAGCACCTGTATCATAACACCTACTAAGCCAAGCTAGAACTGGTTCCTTATCCGCCCTGGTGAAATCTTTACGGACATTGCGCAATTCCTCCCGTGGAGAAGAACATTCCAAAATATCATCTTCCTCTTCGTCTCCTGAATTTTTGTCCATATAATCCTGCTGTCATTCTCCTAAGGATCTCTTTAAGCTGAGAACCACCTTTGCCAGCTGCTTTCCTAGCTTCATCTGTATCCTGCTTTGATCTCACTAGGTTAGCTAGATCTTTAAAACAAACCACCTCTTCCTCCTGAGCAGGATCTCTTAGAGTAGAGGGCCCCTCACCAGGATCAGTCTCCAGCTCCTCTTCTTCTCCATCTTTGGCCTTTGCACCTCTAGTCTTTAAAGAGCCACCTTAACTGGAGCTGTGTTTGAATTGACAGCCACCTTAATGGAAGCTGACAGGTCCTGAGATAAATCAGCTGCTGGGGCAGTGACTTCGGTCCCACTGAGGGGAGTAGGCGGAAGTGACGTTGCTCCGTTAATGGCCGATGGAGAAGAAGAAGAGGAGAAGGAGTGGGAGAAGGAGTAGGTGCCATGTTGATACCAGCCGATGCCCTTGGCTGCTTGCTAGAATCAGCAAAGTCATTTAGAGCTGCTTTACCAATTAACTTTTTAGCCTTCTTTTTAACTGACAGAGGTTCTCCACAGTCCTCATCACTAGATGACTCTGGGACTGATCTCCACGGCGTTTTCTTTTTGATCTAGTTTTAATAACAAAACAAGCTCTGGACACCTTTTTCTCCCACGCCAGGAATATAGACAATACACATTAGTTATCACCAGCAACAGATTTATACACATCAAATAAATCACCTTTGGATCCCAGGCATCACCTAAAGTTACTCTCTCCTCAGGCGGAATCTTAAAACCCTTTATCTCAATTGGGAGAGTGGTGGGGTAACATTCCTGTATCTCACTGGCCATAATAAATTAATACATTTTCCATACCATAATTTAACTCTATACATAACCCACATATAAATTGTCGCACCAAATATTTACCCAGGTAATCCAAAAGCAAACCCAAACAATATCTGTAAACCAGAGCCCCAAAATTGAAAAGAACAATCGCTCCACAAACCACAAGACCTTCATGTTTGCTAATTCAGCTGGAAAACACTAAATCAATCAAGTAATAAATTAAACTAATTATCTGCCCACACGTTGGGTACGCCAATAAAAAAATGTGGTGGGTGAAGGGTAAGGCCGAGAAGCCTCTTCCCTTCCCCCTTGTAAGTAAAGTAAAAAAAAAAAAAAATTGAAGGGAAAGGAAAAAAACTCACCAGCTGAATTAGCAAAGCAGTGGAGCTATATTTACAAAGCAGTGTAGGGTTTTGCAGGGGAATATTTACAAATTTACAATATCTACAATATATACAAAGATATACAACAGAGTAACACAGAAATGAGAGTAACCCCCTCGGCGAGGGTTTCCCCACCTCCGCTCTCCCCTCTCTTCCCCCTTTCCCCAGAATAGTTCGGAAAAGAGGAGAAAGAGAAAAAAAAGTTAAAAGCAGTTTGTGTTAGTTGAAAGCAGTTAATACAGGCCTGGTTATCTTATCCTCAAGGCCAAGGCCTTGGCAGAAAGCCCAGCACAGAGAAGAGTTGCTGCACCCTGGAGATGCGGAAGCAAGAGTGACAGAGAAGTGCTGGGAATGCCCACTTCACTCTCAGTTCAGATAGGTGCTTCCTCCCACCTGACCAATGAAAATTAGTTTAGACTATTCCTTCCGTTTACCAACTTCCG
>WWNC01000405.1:0-12894 GCA_011125475.1 Melanerpes aurifrons
AATGCCTCTTAGCTTTCCAACTGAAAGAGAAGTAGCAGCACAAAAATCTATGTGCTTACTGGCTAAACTAGCTGTGACAAACTTTTTTTCTTGAAGCTGCCTAGGAAATCTCCTATCTTTGCAAACATACTCTCCACTGATGTCTCATTTCAGTTTTGTCAGAAAGACCATATTGTCAAAGTACCACATCTCTTCTATTACGCAAAGCCAAGCAGAAATTTTGAAAGTATTTCAAGTATTTACAGAGCACAGAAAGAAGAAATGAGTTTTCTTTTTTCAGGCTGGACTTTGGAAGTGCTGTCTAGGTCTCAAAAAGGACTAGTCAGCATTCCCAGCTTCTCACCTGCAGCCCTGGCAATCACTGTGTGATATGGCTGAATTTACGATTTGTCCAACAACTGACTTTCCAAACTAATTAGGAAAAGGACACTCTCTGGCTGGACGTTCTGATGTTACTTACCATTTGTCAGAGCTTCATTATTCTTAGGTTAAGGACTCTATATGTAGTATCATGCAAAAATTAATTATATTAGCACTGTATTTATAACCTCATTTTGGTTATGTCTGCAACAGAGCATGCCAGGTAAGAATTACATTAAACTTTGACACAACATTTAGTTTGTGAAGTGCAAATGACTTACAGAGAAAGAGCCTAATGACAATGTCACCTTACAGTATAAGCTATACCAGGGATATTGCTATTATATAGAGGGCACAGTACAAGCTCTTTTCTTATCTTCATATATTTTATTAATTCCTTTCATGCTTCTGGTTCCGATAAAGAGGGGTTACTCAAAACACCATGTAGATATAGTATAATATGGTCAGAAATGCTAGAATGCATTCATATTTCATTGACACTACTTCTAATCACAGCTAAGCACTTGCACTCCAGAAGAGGTACAGAGCCACACAGTCTCTGACACACACAGCTTCTTCTCTGTCTTTGATTTCAGTACATTTTATCTAGCCTAAGGAAGTCAACTGCTTATCTCCATTCAGTATTTTCATCTTCTGCTACTGTAAGACGAAGCTTTTCTTAACTTGACTATAAATGAGTATGTGAACTTTTTTTTTTATTGGGTACTAATTTGAGTCTGGTCACTGACTGTCAAAACTCTATAATTTTGAGTCACCAAAGTAATTTAGGCTAATCTTGTGCACTAAAAAGCTAAGAATCCAATTTTCTCATATACTGCACTTTTTACACAAGAATATGTTTATAAAAGTACTGTCTGCAGAATACATAATCAATACAGACACACTGCCACTGCTGCTTATTCTGAAAAGAGTATCTCTTTACTTCCTGTTCAGAATAAATAATTTAAAAATGAGAAATAGTTTTTCCAAAATCAGATCCATATTACAAAACAGAATCTAATAATCATGAAAACTTAGTAATATTTAGGCCCCTGTGGGAATAAATTAATCATGAGTAATCACTTCAGGAGCTAAAAAGATACAGCTTCTGCCTCTGATTATTTGAAAGAAAAAAATCCATGCCACAGTGAACTGACAAATTCTGATTCTGATTATCAATTAGATTAAAAGTTTCTCTTAGTAATATGAAGTAGACATGGATCATATTTACAAATACTTAAAAGCTTTCCGTTGCTACACTGGGATTAGAGAATCGGACTGTAAATTCAGTGCTGCTATGCTTTCTACTGCATATATTGCAGAAACTTCAGTGGTCACTTCCCACATTAGTAAGGCACACTCTGGAAAGCACACAGAATGATGTTTACAGCAACAAATAAAACTTTACTTGGAAGCACCATCCTGCTATGTTTAAGTATTGTTTTAACACAGTAGTTTAGTTGACTTCTTGTAGATTGCAAGGGAAGAAAGATACTGATAACAGCTGAGATGAAATGAAGGTCAAATTACCTACTATATTCCAAGATATGTAAATGTGTGGTCTCAGTAAGAAACATCTTAACTTTGACCCCTACCTAGTAAAGAAGAACAGATTGTGGTATATAATTATTTAGTGGTAGCGCTCATGGTATTTTAAAATACAACCTCCAGTGTGAATGGCTGCTTTAAACACTGTGCCCAATTGTCCAGACAAACTCAATCAGATATGTGGCCATCCACTTGACTGGGAGTATGCTCTCTGAAATGCAGACATTTCCTGAAATATCACAGGCATATACATGAACATAGGATACACAAGCAAACCTCAGAAACAAATTTTCAGAACATCATAGTCCCTCAACACAATCAACTTTACAGACAGCAGGCAAAGTACCTATGCTGTAGACTGATCACGTGGCAGACAAGTTCCCAAGCAAAGAACAAGAGAAGGTCACAGGGTTCTGGAAAAGAAGGTGTCCAAGGGGGAGCGGATTGCCTGCTGGACAAACTCTTCTATTTGGCCACAACCAGGTGGGCACAGGTTGGGCACCTCTGTCCAAACACAACTAATGACAGGAGCACACTAAATACAAATAAGGGTTGATTATCTGAAGCTGCATCTAACTAAAAATGGAAAGAAAAAAAACACCACCACACATCCCCCCAGTTGTTTAGGAAAAAAGTAATTGGAAGATATAATATAAAAAATGCTGGAGTTTTCTACTGCAGAAACACCTACTGTTTTCTTTAGTTAAGTCCATAGCCTGAGTAGCTGGAGACCTGACTAATAGGCAGGAGGCTGACTGATGTGCTAGCCACAGCCTGATCTGGTCAGTCTTGCAGTTGCAAGACCAAAACATCTCAGCTTCTTATTATTTATACACTGTCAGAAGATACGGGCCACTTCTTCCAGGTATGGTCCTTTGCAACTTCTATCCTCATCTTTGGTATGGATGATTCAATGATGTCATATGCAATCAACTCAGGACAATAAACCTTGAAATCTCTGGGTGCAGCAGAGTGTATAGAATGTTGCAGTCTGTATCATCTGCTAAGTACCTCACCATGAGACTTTCTGTTGCCCCAGCAGACTGTCTTGGTTTCTGTATCGTGTCAGTAAGTGAGATTAGAAGAAAACTACAGAGGTGTATTTTCTGTAAGATTTCATTGTTGAGGAATTTTCCAATAACTTTCAGCATTAGCCAAAACCCCCTTATTCGTATAACCCCTATTCAGGACAGACAGCAAGTTTATTTCTTCTTCCAGAGGTGCATGGAAGAACACTTCTAAAAACATACACAGATTGAAAACATGGTTACCACATATGCTGATTCAGCATAGTCTCCTCATTGTTTTATGCAATTTGGCATCCTTTCTCTTGCATGTTATGTAAGGGGTTTTCCCCTTCAAAATCATCTATGCTTTATCTAGAAAAGCAAAAGTTTGATTAAAAAGAACATGCCAGTTATCTCAGTATTTCATCTATGCTCCCTCGTCAATATGAACCAAAAGTAAGCACTCTCATAGCTCACACCTCAGCATCTTGCCTCTGACAATCTCGTCTTCCAACCCTAATTAAGCTTCAGAGTACTCAGTTTAACCTGAGGCCAAAATAATTTTCTACAAGAACAGTGAATAAACAGGAATCCCACCAGAAGTCAAGAACTGAGATTTTTAAGCTCACTGCATTTCCATAGTATGTTCCCTTGCTATACAATGTATAAAACATTTTATTGTATACCATCACTCAGGACTCGATGCTGAAGCTGCTCTGTATGTATACAGTCTGATTAAAATCTTAATAGAACAAGAGAAGATTTCAAAGAATTCAGTGGTAAAAATCTAGGTATAAAAATGTCACTGAAAGCACATGGAATAAAATGGAGGAACATTCTCTCTGACTTCACTATCAGTCTTCCCATTGGTTAAGATCCTAAGCTAGACAGATAAAACCCCAGGTTTTGACACTTCAGGAGAAGAGCTGTCTTTTAAAAGTCTTAATTTAAGATTAAACATAGTTACGAAACTTTACGGAAGTTTACTTTTTTCTCTGACCTCACTATGACTGTGAGTCTTCCCATTGGTTAAGATCCTGAGACACACAGAAAAAGAGTGGGAAACATAAGCACGTTTTTTTGTGAAGGACACATCAAGAGACATTATGGATATTCAAGTCAGTAAGGTTATCTGAATATTCCACAAGTTTATCTGCTCTACAAAATCACCAGCGAATCTAAAAAGAATTGCTCTTCCAGGATTTCATCGTGAGAGCTACTGAATGTTTCCAATGACACACAGAGCACCATTGACACAGTTGGACCTCATAGTACAGAGTGCTTGTAGAAACTGCCTACTGTACAATGTTCTTTGATTGCTCCTCTATATAAATTCTGTACATGTTTCACAGAGAGATCCCATAGTCTACTAGTTAGTATTAAACCCAGTAACATCACCTGTGTAATATATCTTTTGCTTCCTCAATGTCAACACATTTTAAATTCAATTAGTGTACAAGGAACTGTTAAGATTGATTGTTGTTCAGTACTGTCATTATCAAATTGAGAGGTTAGGACAGAAACATGAAAACTGAGAAGGTATCTCCTCTCTTCTGACAGAAAAGTGAAGAAAAATTATTAAGATTTGTTCTACAAAGAATGGCCTACTATGAATCAAGTCATTAAGCTCATCAAGATCTGTTCCTAAACTTGCCCACTTGTATATTTTTTAGGGTTCAATTTACCCTTTGCTGATTTGCAGTACAATGTAATCTGTGAAGTTTAATATTGAAAACAGTGGACTTCTGCTTGGGCAATACCCTATACCCAAACATAAACATGATAAATCAAACTTGACCATTCTCAGCTATTTGTGCTTGCTGCTATGCACAGTTTCAGATTCAATGATATTCTTTACTTAGAGGAAGTTATTCTCAACAGTAAATAATTGTTATGTCTTTATACAAAGCTTCAGCAGGACTGAGACTAACTTTTAACTGATAATGGTTCTATTTCTAGAGGATTTCCACTTTTGGATCCTACTGCTAATGTGTATTGCATTTGTCCTATCACACAAAACCTTAGGATATGAAGAAAAACAAACTGAAAAACAAAATAAAAACTAATCCAACACTCTACCTCTCAAACTCAGTTAAGCTACATTTAATTTAGTTTAGTGAAGTCCCACATCTGCAACCAGTAAACTCCACAGTTGTTACACTGCATAGCTGTGGTTTAAAGCCTCGCCTTGCACACAACACACTGGCAGCAAAGCAGAAACTATTAACTTTTATATGACTTTAGCATAGGGACCAGTTAGAATTAGGAAAGCCTCTGTGTCCTGAGTAAAAAGATATAGTCACCATTAAGTTGACCCAAATTCTTACAGAATATAAATTCTGATTAATCTTTAAATAGAGAGATTATCATTACAATGGCTTTCTTTCCGATCAATTTGGAGTGCCTGCAGTTATCTCTTAGAGGTGAAAATAGTAACATAAAAGTACCATTATAAAAAGATTTAATTGTAGGATAAATTAGCAAAATTAAGATGTATTTGAGTCCTTTGCTCTATCGTGATGGGTGGAATTAAGAGACAAAATCCTCTAAGCCCAAATGGAAGCATGCTATATATCAGTGCACAAGTATGACACACATCAAGCCAAGAGATCTCCCATTTACTGCTAGAGGAAGGGCTTGTACTCAGTAGGAATGCAGAGTGACACACAGGAAAGTTCAAATCATGGTTCTGAAAACAATGGTAATACATCTACTATTTCAACTGGTCAAGACGTCACTCTGTGCCCAACAGTATCTGTTCATGGGACTGCAATGCAAGGAAACCCATTTGTTTCTCTCAGTTTTTGACCCTTTTGAGGAAAGGTAGCTATCAAAGCTACAAAGAAAGTAAAATTGAGATCGTAGTCTTGTCATCAAGGACTGGTGAAAAGCATTGCATTAAAGTGATTTTGCAAAAAGGCCTAGTTCTTGTGTTCTTTACTATGCATAAAGAAACCTTGAAACTTTTTTTTCACATTCTCTCTCAGCACATGGTCAGCTAGCTGTTTTGGGTTTTTTTATGAGACATATATTGGTTTTAATTATTTCTCTGTCTGAGGGCTGGAGACTCAACAACACAAAGGACACAGAATAAAAATCAATCCTGAGGAGGCAAAATGACCTTTAGGCAGGCTAATTATAATTAAATCAGTTTTGAAAAAAAATTCCATTTTCTGTCTTTTGGACAAAAATATTTCCTTGTTAAAACATCACTGTCCTGACCCTTCAGTGAAGGCTGTAAAAATTTTTAACC
The DNA here is from genome assembly GCA_011125475.1 of Melanerpes aurifrons. Lineage (NCBI taxonomy): Eukaryota > Metazoa > Chordata > Aves > Piciformes > Picidae > Melanerpes > Melanerpes aurifrons. The sequence goes on from WWNC01000405.1 coordinate 6,169, forward strand.
CAGTTCTCATTGATAGATTATGCTCAGGCACCATGAACAAGAAGTGGATGATATATTGATATTGTATCACTCTGAATGTGTGAGCAATACCCAGTGGTATTTAAATTATTAGACTTGATGTTGCTGTAGTGGTAATGGTACTCAGCTCTGTATTTATTTTACATGTCAACCCTGGTCCCTACAGATCCTCAAAGCTAGGACAGTGATGTTTTGTAGTGTCTCTACACTTGTGACTGGCAGATTGGAGGATTTCTTTCCTCCCTCCAGGTGGCAACTCTCCCTGCTCTCTCTGGGAAGGATGTCATGGTAGAAATTCATGGTAGAGGCAAATAAACCTTGCTAAAAACTCTAAAAATTTGTTGAGTTACAGAACAGGTAAACGTCTGAAAAGATTGTATTTCAAGAGCTCTCCTCTCCCCTCTCCTCCCCCTTTCCCCAGAAAGTTGAAGGGAAGAGAATCAGGAAAGGAAAGAAAAAGAGAAAGAAAAATGTTAGAAGCAGTTTGTGTTAATTGAAAGTTAATACAGGCCTTATCAGTTTTCAAGGCCGGAGCCTTGCAGAAAGCCCAGCACAGGGAGCTGCTGCACAAAGGAGATGCGGAAGCAAGAGTGACAGAGAAGTGCTGGGAATGCCCACTTCACTCTCAGGCCAGATAGTGCTTCCTCCCACTCGACCAATGAAAATTGTTTAGAGTGTTCCTTCTCCTCGTCCACCATATTCCCTTTCTTAAGGGCACCATCCAGCACAATCCACCCCTTCTAAACAATTTTCATTGGCTGTTTATACTGTCCATCAATCAAGATGATATTTACAGTTCGTGAATAAGTTCATAGTCCATTCGGCTATGCTCAGGTGTAGATGATTCAAAAGTCCAAGAAAATCAGAAAATGAGAAAAAATGGAAAACAGTTCATTTCTTCTTGACAAGCGAAGAAAAAGGGAAACAGGGAAATCTCAGGGTCTCTTAGTTGACTCAGGGCTCTCAGGATCTCAGGGTTCGTAACGTAGATTCCTCGTTGATTCTTGTTTTCGCGATGTAGCTGTACAGCAGTTCGAAGTTAACCTCTTTCAGCTAAAGTTAAATTTCTTTTGGAATACACTGAATTTCACCATTCTCTTGCATTACCCAATAAGTGTGACCCGGACCTTCAGCTGAAACCACCCTCGGACAGGTTTAGCTCTCCTGAGGTGAAAATACCCAAACAGTTTTACCTAACAGATTCTTTTCTCTAACAACAGGAACTCTATCACCTTCTACTTTCCTGTAGCAAATCTGAATGTGCAGGTCCAGCTCAGTTCACTGAACCTCTACTATTTACCAGCCAGGTTGCTTGTGCTAAATGTTTTCCCAGTTTTCAAAGATCCACCCCCATGGCTTTAGAGTGGTCTTCAACAAACCGTTGTAGCGTTCAATCTTCCCTGAAGCTGGTGCATAGTAGGGAATGTGGAATATCCACTCAATACCGTGCTCTTTTGCCCAGTTCTTTACAAGGTTGTTCTTGAAATGAGTTCCGTTGTCTGACTCAATCCTCTCTGGAGTTCCGTGTCTCCACAGGATTTGTCTCTCCAGACCGAGAATGGTGTTGCGTGCAGTTGCATGTGGAACTGGATAAGTTTCCAACCATCCAGTGTTTGCCTCTACCATAGTAAGCACGTATTGCTTACCAGAGCGAACGTGGTAGAGTGATGTAGTCAATCTGCCAAGCTTCACCATACTTGTACTTGGACCATCTGTCACCATACCACAAGGGCTTAAGTCGTTTTGCCTGCTTAATAGCAGCACAAATGTCACAGTCATGGATGACTTGTGTGATAGCATCCATGGAAATGTCTATGGATCTGTCACGAGCCCATTGGTATGTTGCATCTCTGCCTTGATGTCCTGAATCGTGAGCCCACCGAGCTAAGAATATCTCACCTCGGTGTTTCCAGTCGAGATCAAGATTAGAGTCCATGTCTACTTGAGAAACTCTTGCAGCTAGATCTGCCTGATGGTTGTGTTGCTGTTCCTCAGTAGCTTTGCTCTTAGGAATGTGAGCATCGATGTGTCTCACTTTCACTGGAATTCTCTCGATTCGATCAGCAATGTCCTGCCATAGGTTGGCTGCCCAAATGGGTTTTCCTTTCCTCTGCCAGCCACTCTTCTTCCAGTTCTTTAGCCAACCCCATAGAGCATTGGCTACCATCCATGAAGTCGGTGTAGAGATAAAGCTTTGGCCATCTCTCCGTTCAGCCACATCGTGCTAGCTGGACAGCTTTTACCTCTGCGAACTGACTGGATTCTCCTTCTCCATCTTTCGCCTCTGCAACTCGGCGTGTTGGACTCCACACTGCAGACTTCCACCTTGCTTGTTTCCAACAAGGCGGCAGGAACTGTCTGTGAACAAAGCATATTTCTTTTCATCATCAGAAGGTCATTGTAAGGAGGAGCTTCCTCAGCTCGAGTTACTTTCTCCTCTGGAGGTTTAGCACAGTTGATACCTTCAGGCCAACTTGAGATCACCTCCACTAGACCAGGTCTTTCAAGATTTCCCATTCGAGCTCTCTGTGTTATCAGAGCCATCCCATAGACCATGTGGAGTCTGTGGCATGATGTGGTGTGGAACCTTTGCCTTTGAACATCCAATTCAAAACTGGTAATCTGGGAGCTAGAGAAGTTGTGATTCAGTTCCAATCACTTCAGAAGATGCTTTTACTCCTTCATAGGCAGCTAAATTTCTTTCTCTGTTGGAGTATAATTAGCCTCTGAACCTCTGTAACCTCGACTCCAGAAACCAGAGGTCGTCCACGTGTCTCACCTGGAGCTTTTTGCCACAAGCACCAGGTTGGACCATTGTCACTTGCAGCCGTGTACAAAATGTTCTTAATGTCTGGACCATCTCGGACAGGTCCCAGACCCATTGCTTAGATTACCTCTTGCTTTATCTGGTCAAAGGCTGCTTGTTGTTCAGGTCCCCAGTGGAAATGGTTTCTCTTTCGAGTCACATCATACAGAGGTTTCACAATCTGACTGTATCCAGGAATGTGCAGTCTCCAAAATCCCACTATCCCCAAGAAACGTAGGGTCTCTTGCTTGTTTGTGGGACTTGCCATGGTAGAGACTCTATTTACCCATCCACTGGAATGTGTCGGCGTCCATCCTGCCATCGCACTCCCAGAAACTGAATTTCTGTGGTAGGTCCTTTCACCTTGTCTCGTTTGATGGCAAAACCTGCATTCAGAAGAATGTCAATGATTTTGTTACCTTTCTCGAATACTTCCTCAGCAGTTTTACCCCAGACAATGATATCATCGATGAACTGGATGTGTTCTGGGCACTGCCTTTCTCAGAGCATCGTGGATCACTGCATGACAGATGCTTGAGCTGTGGATCCAGCCCATTGGCAGTCTGTTGAAAGTGTACTGGATTCCTCTCCAGGTGAAAGCAAACTGAGGCCTGCATTCCTCTGCTATGGGAATAGAGAAAAATGCATTAGCAATGTCTATGGTAGCATACCATTTGGCCTCTTTAGTTCCAGCTCATACTGGAGCTCCATCATGTCTGGTACTGCTGCACTCATAGGTGGTGTCACTTCATTCAGGGCTCAGTAGTCTACTGTCAGACGCCAGTCTCCATTCTGCTTCGCACAGGCCACTGGACTGTTGAAGGTGAATGAGTTTTGCTGACGACTTTCTGACTCTCCAACTGACGAATCAGATTCTGAATGGGCAACAAAAGTCACGGTTGGTTCTGTATTGTCTGTGATGCACAGTCTGAGAAGCAACCAGCAATTTAATATCCTGTATCTTATGTTGTCCCACAACTGCAGATTCATCAGAAAGTTCAGGTCTGGCAGACAGCTTCAATTTTTGTCCATCAATTTCTATTGAAGCTACTCCAAAAGCCCATTTGTAACCTCTAGGGTCTTTGAAACGCCCTTCTCTCAGAAAATCAATTCCCAAAATACAAGGTGCATCAGGTCCGGTCACAACTGTATGCTTCCTCCATTGTTTACCAGTTAAACTTATATTAACCTCTACTTTACTTAACTCTTGAGATCCACCAGTGACTCCCAGAATAGTTATAGACTCTGATCCCTGATAATTTGATGGTATTATGGTGCACTGGGCTCCTGTGTCAACCAAGGCCCTGTACTTCCCGAAATTGTGAAGTGCCAGGCCACTGGATGTACACATCCCAATAGATTCTATTATCTCTGTTATCCCTCTCCTCCCCCTGGCGGGAGGCAGAGGCACCTAGTTATGGGAACATGCGCACATGTGCATTGCACATAGTTTGCAGGGTTATAACTTTGCATGTTATAACTGGAGCCACTGTTGGAGCCATAAGAGTCATTCTGGGAACTGTGGAAGTAACAGCTACCCTTCTGGTATTGCTACCTGGGTTCTGCCACTTTGCAATTCCCTCAGTCTCCTGAAAAAGATTAGAAGTTGGTTGGCCATCCCAGCGGTTCATGTTCTCACCAAACTGATCACGCAGAGTTATCCAAATAGTTCTACGTGATTGCCTTGGTGGTCTGTTTTGGAACGACCTGTTTTGGAATGACCTGTTTTGGAATGACCTCCTTGGAGGACGTGTATTCCTCACAGATGAAACTTGTATCCACCTGGAGGGAGGGTGAAATTATCCTTTGTGCCAATTGGTATATGGAATCTTTCAAATCCTTCATGCAATTCTCAATTTTCCAGACAGAGTTTCAATGGCTGAAACCAAAGAACCACGTGTCATGCTATCCTCCAATTGTCTCATTTGATCACTGAATTGGCCAACCGTGGGAGAAGCTCCACCATAACTTCTTGACACAATTCTGCTTGCCAGAATGTTTGCATAATTAGAAGGAGCAAGTTTGATGATCTTTTAGCAAGACCAATACCCACAGGAATGTCATCAGGATTCAGAGTTTCATGTTCACCATAGAGTAGCTCTCTAACAGCAAATTCTCTCAAGCGCTTAATTCCCTCATCTATGGTAGTCCAGGGTTTAGGATTCCATGGAAGATCATCTCGGGAAGGGTATCTCAGGGCAACCGCCATTAAAAGGCGTATCCACAGACTAACCTTACCGAGAGCTCTGCCTAGATGTCTATCTATTCCATTGTCCCTTGAGAGAGTTCCTAACTGAGCTGCTGACTTGTCTCCAACTGTTAGAGCTGGAGCACCTGTATCATAACACCTACTAAGCCAAGCTAGAACTGGCTCCTTATCCGCCCTGGTGAAATCTTTACGGACATTACGCAATTCCTCCCTTGGAGAAGAACATTCCAAAATATCATCTTCACTCTTCATCTCCCTGAATTCTTTGCCCATATAATCCTGCTGTCATTCTCCTAAGGATCTCTTTAAGCTGAGAACCACCTTTGCCAGCTGCTTTCCTAGCTTCATCTGTATCCTGCTTTGATCTCACTAGGTTAGCTAGATCTTTAAAACAAACCACCTCTTCCTCCTGAGCAGGATCTCTTAGAGTAGAGGGCCCCTCACCAGGATCAGTCTCCAGCTCCTCTTCTTCTCCATCTTTGGCCTTTCCACCTCTAGTCTTTAAAGAGCCACCTTAACTGGAGCTGTGTTTGAATTGACAGCCACCTTAATGGAAGCTGACAGGTCCTGAGATAAATCAGCTGCTGGGGCAGTGACTTCCGGTCCACCGAGGTAGTAGGTGGAAGTGACGTTGCTCCGTTAATGGCCGATGGAGAAGAAGAAGAAGAAGGAGGAGAAGGAGTAGGCGCCATGTTGATACCAGTTGATGCCTTTGGCAGCTTGCTGGAATCAGCAAAGTCATTTAGAGCTGCTTTACCAATTGCTTTTTAGCCTTCTTTTTAGCCAGAGAGTCTCCACCTTCCTCATCACTAGATGACTCTGGGACTGATCCCGAGCCACGGCGTTTTCTTTTGATCTAGTTTTAATAACAAAACAAGCTCTGGACACCTTTCTCTCTCGCCACAGAGAGAACCAGCAATACACGTTAATTATCACCAGCAGCAGGATTATAGACATCAAATAAATCACCTTTGGATCCCAGGCATCACCTAAAGTTACTCTCTCCTCAGCGGAATCTTAAAACCCTTTATCTCAATTGGGAGAGTGGTGGGTAACATTCCTGTATCTCACTGGCCATAGGAAATTAATACATTTCCATACCATAATTTAACTCTATACATAACCCACATATAAATTGTCCACGCAAATATTTGCCCAGGTAATCCAAAATCAAACCCAAACAATATCTGTAAACCAGAGCCCAAAAATTGAAAGAACAATCGCTCCACAAACCACAAGACCTTCATGTTTGCTAATTCAGCTGGAAAACACTAAATCAATCAAGTAATAAATTAAACTAATTATCTGCCCCACGTTGGGTGCCAATAAAAAAAATGTGGTGGGTTGGAAGGGTAAAGCCAGAAGCCTCTTCCCTTCCCCCTTGTAAGGTAAAGGAAAGAAAAATTGAAGGAAAGGAAAAAAACTCACCAGCTGAATTAGCAAAGCAGTGGAGCTATATTTACAAAGCAGTGTAGGGTTTTGCAGAATATTTACAAATTTACAATATCTACAATATATACAAAAGATATACAACAGAGTAACACAGAAATGAGTAACCCCCTCACCAGTGGATTCCCCACCTCCGCTCTCCCTCTCTCCCCCCCTTTCCCCAGGTAGTTCAGAAAAGGGAAAGAAAGAAAGAAAAAGTTAAAAGCAGTTTGTGTTAATTGGAAAAAAAGTTAATCTTATCTTC
>WWNC01000406.1:0-12873 GCA_011125475.1 Melanerpes aurifrons
GGGGCTCTGGGAGCTGACTGGGAGGTCCAGGCAGGTTAAGGATTTGAGGTGTGCAGATGCGTTGTTAGTATTCTGTATGGCATCGTCTGGGGATGTCAGGCTTTTGGGGAGTTCTGAAGGGTCGTAGATTCAAATTGCTGTGTGGCAAGAGGGACAAGGTGGCAATTTTGTTTTGTGGGGGGTCATGAGTGCACGGGGGCTCTAGGGGCTTACTGGGAGGTCAGGCAGGTTAAAAGAGGTTTGAGGTGTGCAGAAGTGTCGTTAGTATTCCGTAGGGCATTTCTGGCTCTCTCAGGGTTTTGGGGGTTGTGAAGGGTCGTAGAATCAAATTTTAGTGTGCAAAATGGGATGAGCTGGGAACTGCTTTGGTGGGGGGGGGCATGTACAGGGTTGGCTCTGGGTGTGACAGGAGGTCCAGGCAGGTTAAAGAGGGTTTGAGGTGTGCAGAAGTGCCGTTAGTATTCCGTAGGGCATTCTGGCTCTCTCAGGGTTTTGGGGGTTGTGAAGGGTCGTAGAATCAAAAGTGTACTGTGCAAAAGGGACGAGCTGGGAACTGGGTTTTGGGGTGGGGGCATGGGTACACGGGAGCTCTGGGGGGCTGACTGGGTGGTCAGGCAGGCTAAAAAGTGTTTGAGGAGTGCAGAGGTGTTCTTCTTATTCCATAGGGCTTTGTCTGAGGGTGTCAGGGTTTTGGGGAGGTGTGAAAGGTCGTAGAATCAAAGTGTAGTGTGCAAAAGGACGAGATGGGAACTGGGTTTTGGGGTGGGGGGCATGGGTGCAGGGGCAGGTCTAGGGGCTGACTGGGAGGTCAGGCAGGTTAAAGAGGAGTTTGAGGGAGTGCAGAAGCATTGTAAATATTCTGTAGGGCTTCATCTGGGGGTGTCAGGGTTTTGGGGAGTTTTGAAGGTCATAGAATCAATGCAGTGTGCCAAAGGGACAAAGATGGTATCAGGTTTGTTTAGGCGGCGTCATGGGTGCGTGGGCTCTAGGGGCTGACTGGGAGGAGGTCCAGGCAGGTGAAAGAGGTTTCAGGGTGTGCAGAAGTGTCGTTAGTAAGGGCATTGTCTGGCTCTCTCAGGGTTTTGGGGTTGTGAAGGTCGTAGAATCAAATTGTAGTGTGTAAAAGGGGAGCTGGGAACTGGGTTTTGGGGGGGGCATGGGGAGCAGCTCTGGGGCTGACTGGGAGGTCAGGCAGGTTAAAAGGAGTTTGAGGTGTGCAGATGTTTCGTTTGTATTCCTTAGGGCATTTCTGGGTCTCTCAGTTTTTGGTGGTCGTGAAGGTGTAGAATCAAATTGTAGTGTGCAAAAGGGATGAGCTGGGAACTGGGTTTGGTGGGGGGACATGTATTCGATTGGCTCTGGGGTGTGACAGGGAGGTGCAGGCAGGTTAAAAAGAGTTTGAGGATGCAGAAGTCGTTAGTATTCCATAGGGCTTCATCAGGGGCTGTCAGTGTTTTGGGGTTTCGTGAAGGGCTGTAGAATCAAAGTTTTGTGTGCCAAATGGGACGAGGTGGGAGTTTGTTTTGGTGGGGGGAGCATGGAGTACGGGGGGCTCTGGGAGCTGACTGGGAGGTCAGGCAGGTTAAAAGGTTTGAGGGTGTGCAGAAGTGTCGTTAGTATTCCGTAGGGCATTGTCTGGCTCTCTCAGAGTTTTGGGGGTTGTGAAGGGTCGTAGAATCAAATTGTAGTGTGCAAAGGGACGAGCTGGGAACTGGGTTTTGGGGTGGGGGCATGGTTATGGGGAGCTCTGGGGCTGACTGGGAGGTCAGGCAGGCTAAAAAGTGTTTGAGGGAGTGCAGAGTGTCGTTAGTATTCCGTAGGGCATTGTCTGGGTCTCTCAGGGTTTTTGTGGGGTCGTGAAGTGTCGTAGAATCAAATTGTAGTGTGCAAAGGGATGAGCTGGGAGCTGGGTTTGGTGGGGGAGGCATGTATTCGATTGGCTCTGGGGTGTGACAGGGAGGTGCAGGCAGGTTAAAAAGAGTTTGAGGGTGTGCAGAAGTGTCGTTAGTATTCTGTAGGGCATCGTCTGGGCTCTGTCAGGAGTTTTGGGGAGGTCTGAAGGGTCGTAGAATCAAATTGTAGCGTGCCAAAAGGACAAGGTGGAATTAGGTTTTGTAGAAGTCATGGGTTATAGGGGGCTCTGGGAGCTGACTGGGAGGTCAGGCAGGCTAGAAAGTGTTTGAGGAGTGCAGAGGTGTCGTTAGTATTCCGTAGGGCATTGTCTGGGTCTCTCAGGGTTTTTGTGGGGTCGTGAAGTGTCGTAGAATCAAATTGTAGTGTGCAAAAGGGATGAGCTGGGAGCTGGGTTTGGTGGGGGGCATGTATTCGATTGGCTCTGGGGTGTGACAGGGAGGTGCAGGCAGGTTAAAAGAGTTTGAGGTGTGCAGAAGTGTCGTTAGTATTCGTAGGGCTTCATCTGGGGCTGTCAGTGTTTTGGGGGTGTCGTGAAGGGTTGTATAATCAAATTTTTGTGTGCCAAATGGGACGAGGTGGGAGTTTGTTTTGGGGGCGTATGGGTGGGGGGCTCTGGGAGCTGACTGGGAGGTCAGGCAGGTTAAAAAGGTTTGAGGGTGTGCAGAAGCGTTGTAAAAGTATTCTGTAGGGCATCGTCTGGGGTGTCAGGGTTTTGGGGAGGTCTGAAGGTCGTAGAATCAAATTTTAGCGTGCCAAAGGGACAAGGTGGGGAGTGGGTTTTGGGGGGAGGTCATGGAGTGCAGGGGCCTCTGGGAGCTGACTGGGAGGTCAGGCAGGTTAAAAAGGGTTTGAGGGTGTGCAGAAGCGTTTGTAAGTATTCAGGGCACCGTCTCAGGGGTGTCAGGGTTTTGGGGAGTTCTGAAGGGTCGTAGAATCGAATTGTAGTGTGCCAAAAGGGACAAGGTGGGAATTGGGTTTTTGGGGAGTCATGGAGTACGGGGACTCTAGGGGCTTACTGGGAGGTCAGGCAGGTTAAAAAGGGTTTGAGGGTGTGCAGAAGTGTCGTTAGTATTCCGAAGGGCATTGTCTGGCTCTCTCAGGGTTTTGGGGGTTGTGAAGGTCGTAGAATCAAATTGTAGTGTGCAAAAGGGACGAGCTGGGAACTGGGTTTTGGGTTGGGGGCATGGAGTACGAGGGAGCTCTGGGAGCTGACTGGGAGGTCCAGGCAGGCTAGAAAGTGTTTGAGGGAGTGCAGAGGTGTCGTTAGTATTCCGTAGGGCATTGTCTGGGTCTCTCAGGGTTTTTGTGATGTCGTGAAGGGTCGTAGAATCAAATTGTTGTGTGCAAAAGGGATTAACTGGGAACTGTGTTGGGGGTGGCATGTATTCGGTTGGCTCTGGGGTGTGACAGGAGGTGCAGGCAGGTTAAAAAGAGTTTGAGGGTGTGCAGAAGTGTCGTTAGTATTCCGTAGGGCATCGTCTGTGGCTCTCTCAGAGTTTTGGTGGGTTGTGAAGGTCGTAGAATCAAATTGTAGTGTGCAAAAGGGACGAGCTGGGAACTGGGTTTTGGGGTGGGGGCATGGTTACGGAGCTCTGGGAGCTGACTGGGAGGTCAGGCAGGTTAAAGAGGGTTTGAGGTGTGCAGAAGTGTCGTTAGTATTCCGTAGGGCATTGTCTGGGTATCTCAGGGTTTTGGGGAGTCGTAAAGGGTCGTAGAATCAAATTGTAGTTGCAAAAGGATGAGCTGTGAACTGGGTTTGGGGGTTTATGTATTTGGTTGGCTCTGGGGCCCGACTGGGAGGTGTAGGCAGGTTAAAAGTGTTTGAGGGAGTGCAGTTGTGTCCTTAACTTTCCGTAGGAGCTTCATCTGGGGCTGTCAGTGTTTTGGGGTGTCGTGAAGGGTCGTAGAATTGAATTTTGTGTGCAAAATGGACGAGCTGGGAACTGGGTTTTGAGGTGGGGGCATTGGTATGGGGGGCTCTGGGAGCTGACTGGGAGGTCAGGCAGGCTAGAAAGTGTTTGAGGAGTGCAGAGGTGTTCTTCTTATTGCACAGGGCTTTGTCTGAGGGTGTCAGGGTTTTGGGGAGGTCGTGAAGGGTCGTAGAATCAAAGTGTAGTGTGCCAAAAGGACAGAGATGGGAACTGGGTTTTGGGGTGGGGGCATGGGTACATTGGAGGTCTAGGGGCTGACTGGGAGGTCAGGCAGGTTGAAGAGGGTTTGAGGAGTGCAGAAGCATTGTAAGTATTCTGTAGGGCTTCGTCTGGGGTGTCAGGGTTTTGGGGACTTCTGAAGGGTCATAGAATCGAATTGTAGTGTGCCAAAGGATAAAGGTGGGAATCGGGTTTTTAGGGGTCATGGGTGGGGGGCTCTAGGGGCTTTCTGGGAGGTCCAGGCAGGTTAAAGAGGTTTGAGGTGTGCAGAAGTGTCGTTAGTATTCCATAGGGCATTGTCTGGCTCTCTCAGGGTTTTGTGATGTCATGAAGGTCGTAGAATCAAATTGTAGTGTGCAAAATGGACAGAGCTGGGAACTGGGTTTGGGGTGGGGGCATGGGTGCAGGGGAGCTCTGGGGGCTGACTGGGAGGTCCAGGCAGGCTAGAAAGTGTTTGAGGGAGTGCAGAGGTGTCGTTAGTATTCTGTGGGGCATTGTCTGGCTCTCTCAGAGTTTTTATGGGGTCGTGAAGGGTCGTAGAATCAAATTGCAGTCTGCTAAAGGGACGATCTGGGAAGTGGGCTTGGGGGGGGGGGGGGCATGTATTTGATTGGCTCTGGGGTGTGACAGGGAGGTGCAGGCAGGTTAAAAAGAGTTTGAGGGTGTGCAGAAGTGTCGATAGTATTCCGTAGGGCTTCATCTGGGGCTGTCAGTGTTTTGGGGGTGTCGTGAAGGGCTGTAGAATCAAATTTTTGTGTGCCAAATGGGACGAGGTGGGAGTTTGTTTTTGGGGGGGGGTCATGGGTACGGTGGGCTCTGGGAGCTGACTGGGAGGTCTAGGCAGGTTAAAAAGGGTTTGAGGGTGTGCAGAAGCGTTGTAAGTATTCTGTAGGGCATCGTCTGGGGGTGTCAGGGTTTTGGGGGAGTTCTGAAGGGTCGTAGAATCGAATTGTAGTGTGCCAAAAGGGACAAGGTGGGAATTGGGTTTTGTAGGGGGGGGTCATGGGTACGGGGGGCTCTGGGAGATGACTGGGAGGTCCAGGCAGGTTAAAAAGGCTTTGAGGGTGTGCAGAAGTGTCGTTAGTATTCTGTAGGGCATTGTCTGGCTCTCTCAGGGTTTTTGGGGGGTTGTGAAGGGTCGTAGAATCAAATTGTAGTGTGCAAAATGGACGAGCTGGGAACTGGGTTTTGGGGTGGGGGGCATGGGTACGGGGAGCTCTGGGGGCTGACTGGGAGGTCCAGGCAGGTTAAAAAGAGTTTGAGGGTGTGCAGAGGTTTCGTTTGTATTCCTTAGGGCATTGTCTGGGTCTCTCAGGGTTTTTGTGGTGTCGTGAAGGGTCGTAGAATCATATTGTAGTGTGCAAAAGGGATGAGCTGGGAACTGGGTTTGTTGGGGGGGGGGGCATGTATTCGATTGGCTCTGGGGTGTGACAGGGAGGTGCAGGCAGGTTAAAAAGAGTTTGAGGGTGTGCAGAAGTGTCGTTAGTATTCCGTAGGGCTTCATCTGGGGCTGTCAGTGTTTTGGGGGTGTCGTGAAGGGCTGTAGAATCAAATTTTTGTGTGCCAAATGGGACGAGGTGGGAGTTTGTTTTTGGGGGGGAGAGCATGGGTACGGTGGGCTCTGGGAGCTGACTGGGAGGTCCAGGCAGGTTCAAAAGGGTTTGAGGGTGTGCAGAAGCGTTGTAAGTATTCTGTAGGGCATCGTCTGGGGGTGTCAGGGTTTTGGGGGTGTTCTGAAGGTTCGTAGAATCAAATTGTAGTGTGCCAAAAGGGACAAGGTGGGAATTGGGTTTTGTAGGGGGAAGTCATGAGTACGTGGGACTCTAGGGGGTTACTGGGAGGTCCACGCAGGTTAAAAAGGGTTTGAGGGTGTGCAGAAGTGTCGTTAGTATTCCGTAGGGCATTGTCTGGCTCTCTCAGGGTTTTTGGGGGGTTGTGAAGGGTCGTAGAATCAAATTGCAGTGTGCAAAAGGGACGAGCTGGGAACTGGGTTTTGGGGTGGGGGGCATGGGTACGGGCAGCTCTGGGGGCTGACTGGGAGGTCCAGGCAGGTTAAAAGGAGTTTGAGGGTGTGCAGATGTTTCGTTTGTATTCCGTGGGGCATTGTCTGGGTCTCTCAGGGTTTTTGTGTGGTCGTGAAGGGTCGTAGAATCAAATTGTAGTGTGCAAAAGGGATGAGCTGGGAACTGGGTTTGGTGGGGGGGGGGGCATGTATTCGATTGGCTCTGGGGTGTGACAGGGAGGTGCAGGCAGGTTAAAAAGAGTTTGAGGGGATGCAGAAGTGTCGTTAGTATTCCATAGGGCTTCATCAGGGGCTGTCAGTGTTTTGGGGGTTTCATGAAGGGCTGTAGAATCAAAGTTTTGTGTGCCAAATGGGACGAGGTGGGAGTTTGTTTTGGTGGGGGGGAGCATGGGGTGCAGGGGGCTCTGGGAGATGACTGGGAGGTCCAGGCAGGTTAAAAAGGCTTTGAGGGTGTGCAGAAGTGTCGTTAGTATTCCGTAGGGCATTGTCTGTCTCTCTCAGAGTTTTGGGGTTGTGAAGGGTCGTAGAATCAAATTGTAGTGTGCAAAAGGACGAGCTGGGAACTGGGTTTTGGGGTGGGGGGCATGGTTATGGGGAGCTCTGGGGGCTGACTGGGAGGTCCAGGCAGGCTAGAAAGTGTTTGAGGGAGTGCAGAGGTGTCGTTAGTATTCCGTAGGGCATTGTCTGGGTCTCTCAGGGTTTTTGTGGGGTCGTGAAGTGTCGTAGAATCAAATTGTAGTGTGCAAAAGGGATGAGCTGGGAGCTGGGTTTGGTGGGGGGGCATGTATTCGATTGGCTCTGGGGTGTGACAGGGAGGTGCAGGCAGGTTAAAAAGAGTTTGAGGGTGTGCAGAAGTGTCGTTAGTATTCCGTAGGGCTTCATCTGGGGCTGTCAGTGTTTTGGGGGTGTCGTGAAGGGCTGTATAATCAAATTTTTGTGTGCCAAATGGGACGAGGTGGGAGTTTGTTTTAGAGGCGTATTGGGCACAGGGGCTCTGGGAGCTGACTGGGAGGTCCAGGCAGGTTAAAAGGTTTGAGGGTGTGCAGAAGCGTTGTAAGTATTCTGTAGGGCATCGTCTGGGGTGTCAGGGTTTTGGGGAGGTCTGAAGGGTCGTAGAATCAAATTTAGTGTGCCAAAAGGGACAAGGTGGGAATTGGGTTTTGTGGGGGTCATGGGTACGGGGGCTCTGGGAGCTGACTGGGAGGTCAGGCAGGTTAAAAGGTTTGAGGGTGTGCAGAAGTGTCGTTAGTATTCCGTAGGGCATTGTCTAGCTCTCTCAGGGTTTTTGTGGTTGTGAAGGTCGTAGAATCAAATTGTAGTGTGCAAAAGGGACGAGCTGGGAACTGGGTTTTGAGGTGGGGGCATGGAGTACGGGGAGCTCTGGGGGCTGACTGGGAGGTCAGGCAGGTTAAAGAGTTTGAGGGTGTGCAGAGGTTTCGTTTGTATTCCTTAGGGCATTGTCTGGGTCTCTAAGGGTTTTGTGGTGTCGTGAAAGGTCGTAGAATCAAATTGTAGTGTGCAAAAGGGATGAGCTGGGAGCTGGGTTTGGTGGGGGGCATGTATTCGATTGGCTCTGGGGTGTGACTGGGAGGTCAGGCAGGTTAAAAGGAGTTTGAGGTGTGCAGAAGTGTCGTTAGTATTCCGAGGGCATTGTCTGGGTCTCTCAGAGTTTTTGGGGTCGTGATGGGTCGTAGAATCAAATTGTAGTGTGCAAAGGGATGAGCTGGGAGCTGGGTTTGGTGGGGGGCATGTATTCGATTGGCTGTGGGGTGTGACAGGGAGGTGCAGGCAGGTTAAAAGAGTTTGAGGTGTGCAGAAGTGTCGTTAGTATTCCGTAGGGCTTCATCTGGGGCTGTCAGTGTTTTGGGGTGTCGTGAAGGGCTGTAAAATCAAATTTTTGTGTGCCAAATGGGACGAGGTGGGAGTTTGTTTTGGTGGGGGGAGCATGGGTGCAGGGGGCTCTGGGAGCTGACTGGGAGGTCAGGCAGGTTAAAAAGGTTTGAGGGTGTGCAGAAGCATTGTAAGTATTCTGTAGTGCATCGTCTGGGGTGTCAGGGTTTTGGGGAGTTCTGAAGGGTCATAGAATCGAAATTGTAGTGTGCCAAAAGGACAAGGTGGGTATTGGGATTTGTAGGGGGTCATGTAGGTGCGGGGGCTCTGGGGCTGACTGGGAGGTCAGGCAGGTTAAAAAGGTTTGAGGGTGTGCAGAAGTGTTGTTAGTATTCCGTAGGGCATTGTCTGGCCCTCTCAGGGTTTTGTGATGTCGTGAAGGGTCGTAGAATCAAATTGTAGTGTGCAAAAGGGATGAGCTGGGAACTGGGTTTGGGGGGGCATGTATTCGATTGGCTCTGGGGTGTGACAGGGAGGTGCAGGCAGGTTAAAAAGAGTTTGAGGGTGTGCAGAAGTGTCGTTAGTATTCCGTAGGGCTTCATCTGGGGCTGTCAGTGTTTTGGGGGTGTCGTGAAGGGCTGTAGAATCAAATTTTTGTGTGCCAAATGGGACGAGGTGGGAGTTTGTTTTGGGGGAGAGCATGGGGCAGGGGGCTCTGGGAGCTGACTGGGAGGTGCAGGCAGGTTCAAAAGGGTTTGAGGGTGTGCAGAAGCGTTGTAAGTATTCTGTAGGGCATCGTCTGGGGGTGTCAGGGTTTTGGGGGTGTTCTGAAGGTTCGTAGAATCAAATTGTAGTGTGCCAAAAGGGACAAGGTGGGAATTGGGTTTTGTAGGGGGAAGTCATGAGTACGTGGGACTCTAGGGGTTACTGGGAGGTCCAGGCAGGTTAAAGGGTTTGAGGTGTGCAGAAGTGTCGTTAGTATTCCGTAGGGCATTGTCTGGCTCTCTCAGGGTTTTGGGGGTTGTGAAGGGTCGTAGAATCAAATTGCAGTGTGCAAAAGGACGAGCTGGGAACTGGGTTTGGGGTGGGGGCATGGGTGCGGGCAGCTCTGGGTGCTGACTGGGAGGTCAGGCAGGTTAAAGAGTTTGAGGGTGTGCAGATGTTTCGTTTGTATTCCGTGGGGGCATTGTCTGGGTCTCTCAGGGTTTTGTGTGGTCGTGAAGGGTCGTAGAATCAAATTGTAGTGTGCAAAAGGGATGAGCTGGGAACTGGGTTTGGTGGGGGGCATGTATTGATTGGCTCTGGGGTGACAGGGAGGTGCAGGCAGGTTAAAAGAGTTTGAGGGATGCAGAAGTGTCGTTAGTATTCCATAGGGCTTCATCAGGGGCTGTCAGTGTTTTGGGGGTTTCATGAAGGGCTGTAGAATCAAAGTTTTGTGTGCCAAATGGGACGAGGTGGGAGTTTGTTTTGGTGGGGGGAGCATGGGTACAGGGGCTCTGGGAGATGACTGGGAGGTCAGGCAGGTTAAAAAAGGGTTTGAGGGTGTGCAGAAGCGTTGTAAGTATTCTGTAGTGCATCGTCTGGGGTGTCAGGGTTTTGGGGAGTTCTGAATGGTCGTAGAATCAATTGTAGTGTGCCAAAAGGACAAGGTGGGAATTGGGATTTTTGGGGAGGTCATGGGTACGGGCCTCTGGGAGCTGACTGGGAGGTCCAGGCAGGTTAAAAAGGGTTTGAGGGTGTGCAGAAGCGTTGTAAGTATTCCGTAGAGCACCGTCTGGGGGTGTCAGGGTTTTGGGGAGTTCTGAAGGGTCGTAGAATCAAATTGTAGTGTGCCAAAGGGACAAGGTGGCAATTGGGTTTTGTAGGGGGTCATGAGTGCAGGGGACTCTAGGGGCTTACTGGGAGGTCCAGGCAGGTTAAAAAGGTTTGAGGGTGTGCAGAAGTGTCGTTAGTATTCTTAGGGCATTGTCTGGCTCTCTCAGGGTTTTGGGGGGTTGTGAAGGTCGTAGAATCAAATTGTAGTGTGCAAAAGGGATGAGCTGGGAACTGGGTTTTGGGTTTGGGGGCATGGGTCGCGAGCTCTGGGAGCTGACTGGGAGGTCCAGGCAGGCTAAAAAGTGTTTGAGGAGTGCAGAGGTGTCGTTAGTATTCCGTAGGGCATTGTCTGGGTCTCTCAGGGTTTTTGTGATGTCGTGAAGGGTCGTAGAATCAAATTGTTGTGTGCAAAAGGGATTAACTGGGAACTGTGTTGGGGGGGGGGTGGCATGTATTCGGTTGGCTCTGGGGTGTGACAGGGAGGTGCAGGCAGGTTAAAAGAGTTTGAGGGTGTGCAGAAGTGTCGTTAGTATTCCGTAGGGCATCGTCTGTGGCTCTCTCAGAGTTTTTGGTGGGTTGTGAAGGGTCGTAGAATCAAATTGTAGTGTGCAAAAGGGACGAGCTGGGAACTGGGTTTGGGGTGGGGGCATGGTTACGGAGCTCTGGGAGCTGACTGGGAGGTCAGGCAGGTTAAAGAGTTTGAGGTGTGCAGAAGTGTCGTTAGTATTCCGTAGGGCATTGTCTGGGCTCTCTCAGGGTTTTGGGGAGTTGTGAAGGGTCGTAGAATCAAATTGCAGTTTGCAAAGGGATGAGCTGGGAACTGGGTTTGGGGGGTGTTTATGTATTTGGTTGGCTCTGAGGCCCGACTGGGAGGTGTAGGCAGGTTAAAAAGTGTTTGAGGGAGTGCAGTTGTGTCCTTAACTTTCCGTAGGGCATTCATCTGGGGCTGTCAGGGTTTTGGGGGTCGTGAAGGGTCGTAGAATCAAATTTTGTGTGCAAAATGGACGAGCTGGGAACTGGGTTTTGGTGGGGGCATTGGTATGGGGGGCTCTGGGAGCTGACTGGGAGGTCAGGCAGGCTAGAAAGTGTTTGAGGAGTGCAGAGGTGTTCTTCTTATTGCACAGGGCTTTGTCTAAGGGTGTCAGGGTTTTGGGGAGGTCGTGAAGGGTCGTAGAATCAAAGTTTAGTGTGCCAAAAGGGACAAGATGGGAACTGGGTTTTGGGGTGGGGGCATGGGTGCACGTGGAGGTCTAGGGGCTGACTGGGAGGTCCAGGCAGGTTGAAGAGGGTTTGAGGGAGTGCAGAAGCATTGTAAGTATTCTGTAGGGCTTCGTCTGGGGGTGTCAGGGTTTTGGGGGACTTCTGAAGGGTCATAGAATCGAATTGTAGTGTGCCAAAAGGATAAGGTGGGAATCGGGTTTTAGGGGGTCATGGGGCAGGGGGCTCTAGGGGCTTTCTGGGAGGTCCAGGCAGGTTAAAAAGGCTTTGAGGGTGTGCAGAAGTGTCGTTAGTATTCCATAGGGCATTGTCTGGCTCTCTCAGGGTTTTTGTGATGTCATGAAGGGTCGTAGAATCAAATTGTAGTGTGCAAAATGGATGAGCTGGGAACTGGGTTTGGGGTGGGGGCATGGGTGCAGGAGCTCTGGGGGCTGACTGGGAGGTCCAGGCAGGCTAGAAAGTGTTTGAGGAGTGCAGAGGTGTCGTTAGTATTCTGTGGGGCATTGTCTGGCTCTCTCAGGGTTTTTATGGGGTCGTGAAGGGTCGTAGAATCAAATTGCAGTCTGCTAAAGGGACGATCTGGGAAGTGGGCTTGGGGGGCATGTATTTGATTGGCTCTGGGTGTGACAGGGGAGGTGCAGGCAGGTTAAAAGAGTTTGAGGGTGTGCAGAAGTGTCGTTAGTATTCCGTAGGGCTTCATCTGGGGCTGTCAGTGTTTTGGGGTGTCATGAAGGGCTGTAGAATCAAATTTTGTGTGCCAAATGGGACGAGGTGGGTGTTTGTTTTGGGGAGCATGGGTACGGGGGGCTCTGGGAGCTGACTGGGAGGTCCAGGCAGGTTAAAAAGTGTTTGAGGGTGTGCAGAAGCGTTGTACGTATTCCGCAGGGCACCGTCTGGGGGTGACAGGGTTTTGGGGGAGTTCTGAAGGGTCATAGAATCGAATTGTAGTGTGCCAAAAGGGACAAGGTGGGTATCGGGATTTGTAGGGGGGGGTCATGGGTACGGGGGGCTCTAGGGGCTGACTGGGAGGTCCAGGCAGGTTAAAGAGGGTTTGAGGGTGTGCAGAAGTGTTGTTAGTATTCCGTAGGGCATTGTCTGGCCCTCTCAGGGTTTTTGTGATGTCGTGAAGGGTCGTAGAATCAAATTGTAGTGTGCAAAATGGATGAGCTGGGAACTGGGTTTGGGAGGAGGGGAGGCATGTATTCGAATGGCTCTGGGGTGTGACAGGGAGGTGCAGGCAGGTTAAAAAGAGTTTGAGGGTGTGCAGAAGTGTCGTTAGTATTCCGTAGGGCTTCATCTGGGGCTGTCAGTGTTTTGGGGGTGTCATGAAGGGCTGTAGAATCAAATTTTTGTGTGCCAAATGGGACGAGGTGGGTGTTTGTTTTGGGGGGGGGGAGCATGGGTACGGGGGGCTCTGGGAGCTGACTGGGAGGTCCAGGCAGGTTAAAAAGTGTTTGAGGGTGTGCAGAAGCGTTGTACGTATTCCGCAGGGCACCGTCTGGGGGTGACAGGGTTTTGGGGGAGTTCTGAAGGGTCATAGAATCGAATTGTAGTGTGCCAAAGGGACAAGGTGGGAGTTTGTCGGGATTTGTAGGGGGGTCATGGAGTGGGGGCTCTAGGGGCTGACTGGGAGGTCCAGGCAGGTTAAAGAGGGTTTGAGGGTGTGCAGAAGTGTTGTTAGTATTCCGTAGGGCATTGTCTGGCCCTCTCAGGGTTTTTGTGATGTCGTGAAGGGTCGTAGAATCAAATTGTAGTGTGCAAAAGGGATGAGCTGGGAACTGGGTTTGGGAGGAGGAGGCATGTATTCGAATGGCTCTGGGGTGTGACAGGGAGGTGCAGGCAGGTTAAAAAGAGTTTGAGGGTGTGCAGAAGTGTCGTTAGTATTCCGTAGGGCTTCATCTGGGGCTGTCAGTGTTTTGGGGG
>WWNC01000407.1:0-12867 GCA_011125475.1 Melanerpes aurifrons
GTGGTGGGTGAAAGGGTAAGGCCGAGAAGCCTCTTCCCTTCCCCCTTGTAAGGTAAAAGAAAAAAATTGAAGGGAAAGAAAAAAACTCACCAGCTGAATTAGCAAAGCAGTGGAGCTATATTTACAAAGCAGTGTAGGGTTTTTGCAGGGGAATATTTACAAACTTACAATATCTACAAATATACAAAGATATACAACAGAGTAACACAGAAATGAGAGTAACTCCTGCCGAGGGGGATCCTCACTGCCTTCCCCTTCTCTTCCCCTTTCCCAGAATAGTTCGAAAAGAGGAGAAAGAAGAAAGAAAGAAGCAGCAGTTTGTGTTAATTAGAAGCAGTCAATACAGGCCTGGTTAATCTTATCTTCAAGGCCGGTGCCTGGCAGAAAGCCCAGCATGTGCTAAAGAGTTGCTGCCTTGTGGAAAGGCGGAAGCAAGAGTGACAGAGAAGTGCTGGGAATGCCCACTTCACTCTCAGGCCAGATAGTGCTTCCTCCCACTCGACCAATGAAAATTAGTTTAGAGTATTCCTTCCGTTTACCAACTTCCGTCCACCATACCCCTTTTCTAAGGGGACAGCGTCAACCGGCACAATCCACCCCTTCTAAACAATTTTCATTGGCTGTTTATACTGTCCATCCAATCCAAAATGATATTTACAGTTCGTGAGTAAAGTTCATAGTCCATTCCGGCTATGCTCAGATGTAGATGATTTAAAAGTTCAAGAAAATCAGAAAGTGAGAAAAATGGAAAACAGTTCATTTTCGCTGACGAAGCAAAGAAAAGGGAAACAGGGAAATCTCAGGGTCTTAGTTGACTTCAGGCCTGTGATCTCAGGGTTCGTGCACCGTAGATTCCTCGTTGATTCTTCTTTGGGCGCGATGTAGCCGTATAGCAGTTCAAGTCAACCTCTTTCAGCTAAAGTTAAATTTCTTTGTGGAATACACTGAATTTCACCATTCTCTTGCATTACCCAATAAGTGTGACCTGACCTTCAGTTGAAACCACCTCGGACAGGTTTAGCCTCTCCTGAGGTGAAAATACCCAAACAGTTTTACCTAACAGATTCTTTTCTCTAATAACAGGAACTCTATCACCTTCCACTTTCCGTAGCAAATCTGAATGTGCAGGTCCAGCTCGGTTCACTGAACCTCTACTATTTACCCAGCCAGGTTGCTTGTGCTAAATGCTTTTCCCAGTTTTCAAAGATCCACCCCCATGGCTTTAAGAGTGGTCTTCAACAAAACTGCTATAGCGCTCAATCTTCCCTGAAGCTGGTGCATAGTAGGAATGTGGAATATCCACCAATACCGTGCTCTTGCCCAGTTCTTTACAAGGTTGTTCTTGAAATGAGTTCCGTTGTCTGACTCAATCCTCTCTGGAGTTCCGTGTCTCCACAGGATCTGTCTCTCCAGACCAAGAATGGTGTTGCGTGCAGTTGTGTACAAAATGTTCTTAATGTCTGGACCATCTCAGACAGGTCCCAGACCCATTGCTTGAATTACTTCTTGCTTTATCTGGTCAAAGGCTGCTTGTTGTTCAGGTCCCCAGTGGAAATGGTTTCTCTTTCGAGTCACATCATACAGAGGTTTCACAATCTGACTTGTATCCAGAATGTGCAGTTCCAAAATCCCACTATCCCCAAGAAACGTAGGGTCTCTTGCTTGTCAGGGATTTGCCATGGTAGAGACTCTACGCACTACATCCACTGGAATGTGTCGGCGTCCATCCTTGCCATCGCACTCCCAGAAACTGAATTTCTGTGGTAGGTCCTTTCACCTTGTCTCTCTTGATGGCAAAATCCGCATTCAGAAGAATGTCAATGATTTTGCTACCTTTCTCAAAGACTTCCTCAGCAGTTTTACCCCAGACGATGATATCATCGATGAACTGGATATGTTCTGGAGCACTGCCTTTCTCCAGAGCATCGTGGATCACTGCATGACAGATGCTTGAGCTGTGGATCCAGCCCATCGGCAGCCTGTTGAAAGTGTACTGATTCCTCTCCAGGTGAAAGCAACTGAGGCCTGCATTCCTCTATGGGAATAGAGAAAATGCATTAGCAATGTCTATGGTAGCATACCATTTGGCCTCTTTTGGATTCCAGCTCATAGTGGAGCTCCATCATGTCTGGTACTGCTGCACTCATAGGTGGTGTCACTTCATTCAGGGCTCGGTAGTCTACCGTCAGACGCCAGTCTCCATTCTGCTTTCACAGGCCACACTGACTGTTGAAAGGTGAATGAGTTTTGCTGACGACTTTCTGACTCTCCAACTGACGAATCAGATTCTGAATGGCAACAAAGAGTCACGGTTGGTTCTGTATTGTCTGTGATGCATAGTCTGAGAAGCAACTGGCAGTTTAATGTCCTGTATCTTATGTTGTCCCACAACTGCAGATTCATCAGAAAGTTCAGGTCTGGCAGATAGCTTCAATTTTTGTCCATCAATTTCTATTGAAGCTACTCCAAAAGCCCATTTGTAACCTCTAGGTCTTTGAAACGCCCTCTCTCAGAAAATCAATTCCAAAATACAAGGTATCAGGTCCGGTCACAATTGTATGCTTCCTCCATTGCTTACCAGTTAAACTTATATTAACCTCTACCTTACTTAACTCTTGAGATCCACCCAGTGACTCCCAGAATAGTTATAGACTCTGATCCCTGATAATTTGATGGTATTATGGTGCACTGAGCTCCTGTGTCAACCAAGGCCCTGTACTTCCGAAATTGTGAAGTGCCAGGCCACTGGATGTACACATCCCAATAGATTCTGTTATCTCTGTTATCCTCTCCTCCCCTCTGGCGGGAGGCAGGCACCCCTAGTTATGGGAACATGCGCACATGTGCATTGCACATAGTTTGCAGGGTTATGACTTTGCATGTTATAACTGGAGCCACTGTTGGAGCCATAAAGAGTCTCATTCTGGGGAACTGTGGAAGTAACAGCTACCCTTCTGTTATTGCTACCTCGGGTTCTGCCACTTTGCAATTCCCAGTCTCCTGAAAAGATTAGAAGTTGATTTGGCCATCCCAGCGGTTCATGTTCTCACCAAACTGATCACGCAGAGTTATCCAAATAGTTCTACGTGATTGCCTTGTGGTCTGTTTTGGAATGACCTGTTTTGGAATGACCTATTTTGGAATGACCTCCTTGAGGATGTGTATTCCTCACAGATGAAACTTGTATCCACCTGAGGAAGAATTGAAATTATCCTTTGTGCCAATTGGGATATAGAATTTTCTAAATTCATCTTTTAACTCTCTTATGCAATTCTGTATATCACCAGACATCGTTTTAATGGCCGAAACCAAAGAACCACGTGTCATGCTATCCTCCAATTGTCTCATTTGATCACTGAATTGGCCAACTGTAGGAGAAGCTCCACCATAACTTTCTTGACACAATTCTGCTTGCCAGAATGTTTGCATAATTAGAAGGAGCAAGTTTGATGATCTTTTTAGCAAGACCAATACCACAGGAATGTCATCAGGATTTAGAGTTTCATGTTCACCATAGAGTAACTCTCTAACAGCAAATTCTCTCAAGCGCTTAATTCCCTCATCTATGGTAGTCCAGGGTTTAGGATTCCATGGAAGATCATCTCGGGAAGGATATCTCAGGGCAACGCCATTAAAAGGCGTATCCACAGACTAACCTTACTGAGAGCTCTGCCTAGATGTCTATCTATTCCATTGTCCCTTGAGAGAGTTCCTAACTGAGCTGCTGACTTGTCTCCAACTGTTAGAGCTGGAGCACCTGTATCATAACACCTACAAGCCAAGCTAGAACTGGCTCCTTATCCGCCCTGGTGAGACCTTTACGGACATTACGCAATTCCTCCCCGTGGAGAAGAACATTCCAAAATATCATCTTCCTCCTCATCTCCCTGAACTTTTTGTCCATATAATCCTGCTGTCATTCTCCTAAGGATCTCTTTGCCGAGAACCACCTTGCCAGCTGCTTTCCTAGCTTCATCTGTATCCTGCTTTGATCTCACTAGGTTAGCTAGATCTTTAAAACAAACCACCATCTTCCTCCCTGAGCAGGATCTCTTAGAGTAGAGGGCCTCACCAGGATCAGTCTCCAGCTCCTCTTCTTCTCCATCTTTGGCCTTTGCACCTCTAGTCTTTAAAGGAGCCACCTTAACTGGAGCTGTGTTTGAATTTACAGCCACCTTAATGGAAGCTGACAGGTCCTGAGATAAATCAGCTGCTGGGGCAGTGACTTCCGGTCCCACTGAGGGAGTAGGCGGATGACGCTGTTCGTTAATGGCCGACTTGAGAAGAAGAAGAAGGAGAAGGAGTGGGAGCCATGTTGATACCAGCTGCCGCCTTTGGCAGCTTGCTAAGAATCAGCAAAGTCATTTTAGAGCTGCTTTACCAATTAACTTTTTAGCCTTCTTTTTAACTGACACGGGTTCTCCACAGTCACTCATCACTAGATGACTCTGGGACTGATCCAGAGCCATGGCGTTTTCTTTTGATCTAGTTTTAATAACAAAACACGCCCTGACACCTTTTTCTCTCACAAGGAATACAGAGAAACACATTAGTTATCACCAGCAGCAGAATTATACACATCACATAAATCACCTTTGCGGGTCCCAGGCATCACCTAAAGTTACCTCTCCTCAGGCGGAATCTAAACCCTTTATCTCAATTGGGAGAGTGGTGGAGGTAACATTCTGTATCTCACTGGCCATAATAAATTAATACATTTTCCATACCATAATTTAACTCTATACATAACCCACATATAAATTGTCCGCACCAAATATTTGCCTAGGTAATCCAAAAGCAAACCCAAACAATATCTGTAAACCAGAGCCCCAAAAATTGAAAAGAATAATCGCTCCACAAACCACAAGACCTTCATGTTTGCTAATTCAGCTGGAAAACACTAAATCAATCAAGTAATAAATTAAACTAATTATCTGCCCCACGTTGGGCGCCAGATAAAAAAATGTGGTGGGTGAAAGGGTAAGGCTGAGAAGCCTTCCTTCCCCCCTTGTAAGGTAAAGAAAAAAAAAAATTGAAGGGAAAAAAAAAAACTCACCAGCTGAATTAGCAAAGCAGTGGAGCTATATTTACAAAGCAGTGTAGGGTTTGCAGGGAATATTTACAAATTTACAATATCTACAATATATACAAAGATATACAACAGAGTAACACAGAAATGAGAGTAACCCCCTCGGCCGAGGGGGATCCTCACCTCCGCTCCCCTCTCTTCCCCCCTTTCCCCAGAATAGTTCGGAAAAGAGGGAGAAAGAAGAAAGAAAGAAGTTAAAAGCAGTTTGTGTTAATTAGAAGCAGTCAATACAGGCCTGGTTAATCTTATCTTCAAGGCCGAGGCCTTGGCAGAAAGCCCAGCACAGCAAAGAGTTGCTGCCTTGTGGAAAGGCGGAAGCAAGAGTGACAGAGAAGTGCTGGGAATGCCCACTTCACTCTCAGGCCAGATAGTGCTTCCTCCCACTCGACCAATGAAAATTAGTTTAGAGTATTCCTTCCGTTTACCAACTTCCGTCCACCATACTCCCTTTCTTAAGGGGACAGCATCAACCGGGCACACATGGGTTAGGGCTGGGACATGGCATGGAGAAGAATATTATTCTAGGTTTAAAATAGTGAAGCTGAAGGAAAAGCTGTAGATGTTTATCTAGACTATAGTAAGGCCTTTGATACTATTTTCCACAGTGTCCTCCTGGAGAAGCTGTCTGCTTATGGCTTGGATGGATTGATGATTCACTGCATTAAGAACGGGTGGAAAAGGACCCGGGGCTGCTGACTGACAGTCATCTCAACAGGAGACATCAATGTGCTCAGGTGGCCAAGAAGGCCAATAGCATACTGGCCTGTATCAGAACAGGGGCCAGCCCTTGCACTCAGCAATGGTGAAGCTACACCTCAAATACTGTGTTCAGTTTTGGGTGCCTCACTACAAGAAAACTTTGTTGCTGAAGTGTAACCAGAAAGGGCAACAAAAATGGTGAAGGTCTAGAGAACAAGTTTGATGAGGGAACTGAGATTGTTTAGTCTGGAATGGAGTCTGAAGGAGACTTTATTGTCTCTACAGCTACCTGAAAGGGAAGGTGTAGTGAGGTGGAGCTGGCTCTTCTCACTAATATCATGAGATGGGAAAGAGCACATGGCCTCAACTTGTGCCAGGGGAGGTTTTGATCTGATATTAGGAAAAATTCTTTTATGGAAAGAGTGTTTGGACATTGAAATAGGTTACCCAGGGAGGAGATAGAGTAATCATCCCTGCAAGTGTTCAAGAAGCATGTGGGCATAGCACTTCAGGATGTGATTTAATGGACATAGTGGTGCTAGGTTGATGACTGGACTCAATGATCTTAGAGGTCTTTTCCAACCAAAACAATTGACTTTATAACTGCATTTCTAGGCTTCCAGAAAATGTTTCCAGAGCTTTTCTAGCAAAATTTTCTATAGTACAGATTGATCACTGGTGGGAAGCATAAGCAAGATCTTTATAAGTTACCTTTTTTTTAAGGAACTGCAAACTACTTTTTTTTTTTTTTTTTTTAATGCCGCACAAAACAGATGAAATAAGAGCAAAGAAAAAATATATCATGAATTGCTGACCATTTTAATTTCCTTTTTCATGCTAACAATTCCAAAGTAATTGAAAGCCTACTATATTATGTATCCATATCAACAGAAAGGAGTTCCTGAAAATCTCATAGCAATCTCTGTTTCAATACATTCAGTATAATGAATTTTCCACTTCCTAGAAGCCTGAACAAGACTTCTGGCACTGAGAAACCAATTAAGCAAACAAAGAATACAAAACCAGATGGCAAACACAGGATAAAAGTGATATTAAACTGAGTCATCAACTTGTTTTTAGTGTTAGCAGAAATGACCTTAAAAATGT
This sequence comes from Melanerpes aurifrons, assembly GCA_011125475.1. Taxonomy (NCBI): domain Eukaryota; kingdom Metazoa; phylum Chordata; class Aves; order Piciformes; family Picidae; genus Melanerpes; species Melanerpes aurifrons. The sequence continues at coordinate 6,896 of WWNC01000407.1, forward strand.
ATTTTTGTATCTTGGCTTAAAGACAAGTTAGGGAAGAATCTATATAAATCAGAGAGCATGTGAGAACATGATGAAGACCATATTTTTCCAGATAGATTTTAAGGAAAGTATGTTCATAACATTATTTCCTAGAGTTAGATCTGTGTATGAGCCAACTACAAAAGTTCTGAATTATGCTCAACTTCTATGAAAACTGTATTTACATTTAGCATCAGCAAAGGAAAGCAAATGATATCTGTATGATGGTTTATACATGAAGCAAAAATATTGATCCAAAGACATGCTTTTTTGCTTAACACTAAGGGTGAAAAATTATCAGTTTCAGTTTTCACTCAATAAATAATTTAGCTTCCACTGCATTTCGTACAGCATATGGTGACAAAAACTAATAATAAAAAAATAATAACTATTATTTGGCTTTCATTAGCAATGAAAATATTCACATTTGATGGTGTTTTGATTTTATTTTGTCAAGTTGAAAAAAAAAAAAAAACCACAAAAAAAAAAACCACAAAAGAAAATAAAAAGAGTTTTTACCTGAATATAATTTTCCATGAGGTACAAAACATTTCAAGTCAGATGTCAAAAACTACTGAAGCCTTCTCATGAAGACATAAATAGAACTTTCCTCTACTCCCTTGTCTCTGAAAAGATAGCACTAAGGTTATTCACTCAGGTTAGAGTAGTCATTTTCTTTCCCAAATGACTGATCTGAATCTGCCACTTTGGACATTTCCTAAAACATCACACATCGGGAGAGAGAGAAAAAAATGTTGGTTAACTTAAGTTCTGTATTGGGAAACTTTTCCATCTTCATTGTAGATAAGAGGTATCTCACCTCCTGATGTCCTTGACATCTGCTGGGTGTTTTATATCCTCTGGGTCTGACAGCCAGTGAATTTGATTGATCAGAAACTATAACAGATGACAGAGAACTGGTCCTGAATAAGGGACTGCTAGATAGCCATCCAGATGGATCTATTCAGAAAGTGATTAGATCTTGCAGCAACATCCTAACTGTCAAAGGATAGAGCCATTTTGATAGTTTCATTTCCTTTTGTACGGTTTGTTGTTGTTGTTGTTAATACAGATTGAAATAGCTCTAGCAAAAGAGAACTCTAATGCAGAAAACCCGAGCCTAGTGTATGAAAGCTTCACCTGTGTCTTAGGGCATTAAAGTTCAGTTACCCAAAGCAGCAAGTGCCTCTCAGGTGGGGACCTTAATCACAGAGACATGATGTATGCTAAAGCAGCATTGCCTCATGCCTGGAGCTAATGGACTTATAGTTTCATAGTTTCATAGTTTCATTCAGGGTTGGAAGGGACCACAAGGATCATCTAGTTCCAACCCTGCCATGGGCAGGGAAACCCCACACTAGATCAGGCTGGACAGAGCCTCATCCAGCCTGCCTTTAAACACCCCCCAGGGACGGGGCCTCACCACCTCCCCCTGGACAACCCATTCCAGGGTCTCACCACTCTCATGGTGAAGAACCTCCTCCTCACATCTAGCCTGAATCTCCCCACCTCCAGCTTCATTCCATTCCCCCTAGTCCTATCACTACCTGACATCCTGAGAAGTCCCTCCCCAGCCTTCCCCAGGCCCCCTTCAGATACTGGAAGGCCACAATTAGGGTCACCCTCGGAGCCTTTCTTCTGCAGACTGAACAGCCCCAACTCCTTCAGTCTGCTCTCCTAGGAGAGGTGCTCCAGCCCTCTGATCATCCTTGTGGCCCTTCTCTGGACACGTTCCAGCACCTCCACATCCCTCTTGTAATAGGGGCTCCAGAACTGGACACAGTACTCCAGGTGGGGTCTCACCAGGGCTGAGTAGAGGGGGAGGATCACCTCCTCGACCTGCCAGCCACACTTCTCCTGATGCAGCCCAGGATCTGATTGGCTTTGCGGGCTGCAAGTGCACATTGGGAGCTCATGTTGAGCTTTTGTCCACCAGCACCCCAAGTCTCTCTCTCCTCAGGGCTACTTTCAGCCAGTCACTGCCCAGCCTGTATTTGTGCCTGGGATTGCTTCACCCAGATGCAGGACCCTGCACTTGCTCTCTCATTGAACCTCATGAGGTTGGCTGTGCCCACCTCTCCAGCCTGTCAAGGTCCCTCTGGATGGCCTCCTTCCTCCAGCGTGTCTGCTGCACCACACAGCTTGGTGTCACAGCTAAACTTGCTGAGGGTGCACTCAATGCCACTGTCCATGTCACCCACAAAGATGTTGAACAAGACAGGTCCTGGGACTGATCCCTGAGGACTCCGCTTGTCACTGGCCTCCACTGGGACATGAGCCATTGACAGCCACTCTTGGGTGCGGCCATCAAGCCAGTTCCTTATCCATCTAGTGGTCCACCCATCAACCCATGTGTCACCAGTTTGGAGACCAGGATGTGGTGCGACAGCAGGTCAAGGCTTTGCTCAGGTCCAGGTAAATGACATCAGTTGCTCGCCCTCATCTATTAATGTTGTCACCTGCTCATAGAAGGCCACCAGGTTGGTCAGGCAGGATTTGCCCTTGGCAAAGCCATGCTGGCTGTTCCAATTACCTCTTCACTATTCTTTGAGCAAGTAGTGACTCCAGGAGGATCTGCTCCATGATCTTTCCAGGCACAGAGGTGAGACTGACTGGCCTGTAGTTCCCTGGTTCCTCCTTCTTACCCTTTTGAAGATGGGGGCAATGTTTCCCTTTTCCAGTCCGTGGGGACTTCACCAGATTGCCATGACTTTTTGAAATATAATAGAGAGGTTTGACAACCTCATCTGCCAGTTCTCTCCCTCAGTACCCGGTGGGTGTATCCCGTCGGGTCCCATGGACTTGAACACTTTCAGGTTCTTCAGATGATCACGAACCTGATCTGCACTTACAATGGGCAGTTCTTCCTCCCCATCCCTGGCTTTGACTTCCATAACATCAGGAGTGGTGGCTAGAGGCCCTTGCAGTGAAGACTGAGGTAAAGAAGTTATTAAGTACCTCAGCCTTTTCTCATCCCTTGTGACCATGTCACCATTTTCCTTTCTGAGGGGCCCACACCTTCCCTAGTCTTCTTCTTCCCATTAATATACCTGTAAAAGTTCTTAGTGTTCCCTCTAATCTCCCTGGCTAGATTCAATTCAAACTCTGCTTTGGCTTCCTAACCAGGACTCCGCTGCTCCGGGCAGCCTTATATTCCCCCTGTTCTACCTGTCCTTCCCTCCACTTCCTGTAGAGTTTCCTTTTAAGTAATAGTGTGTCCAGTAGCTCCTTGCCCATCCAGGCAGGCCTCCCAGCATTCTTACCTGCTTTTCTCTTTGTTGGTACACAGAGCTCCTGGACACAGAGGAGGTGGTCCTTGAATATTGACCAGCTATCCTGGGTCCCTCTTCCCTCCAGGGGGCTTTGTCCCACGACACTTTGGCTAGCAGATCCCTGAAGCGATCAAAATCTGCACGCCTAAAGTCTAGGGTCGTGAGCTTGGAATACTTCCTCCTGATTGCCCTGAGGATGTTAAATTCAACTGCTTCATGGTCACTGCAGCCAAGGCCATCTCTGAGCCTCACATTGCTTACCAGCCCTTCCCTGTTGGTGAGAACAAGGTCCAGCATAGCACCATTTCTTGTTTGGTTCCTCTACCATTTGGAGGAGGAAGTTGTCTTCTATGCAGTCCAGGAACATCCTGGTTGCTGGTGCCTTGCTGTGTTGTCCCTCCAGCAGATGTCCGGGTGGTTGAAATCACCCATGAGGACCAGGGCTTGTGACCTGGAAGCTGCTTCTATTTGCCTATGGAGGGCCTCATCTGCTTGGATCTGCTGGTCAGGTGGCCTGTAGGAGACCCCCACAGTAATATCTCCTTCCCCTGTCCTGCCTTTAATTTTAACCCATACGCTCTCAACTAGCTCATCATCCCCTCCCCAGTTGGAGCTCCACTGATTCCAACTGGCTACTGACATAGAGGGCAACACCTCCTCCTCTCCTTCCCCTGCCTATCCTTCCTAAAGAGTTTATATCCATCTATGCCTACATTCCAGTCATGGGATTCATCCCACCAAGTTTCAGTAACAGCCACTATGTCGGCATCCCAGCAGCACAGTGGCCCTTAACTCATCCTGTTTTGTTGCCCAAGCTGCGCGCGTCGCATAGAAGCACTTCAGCTGGGCTGGCCCTGTCCTCCTCTTGTGCCAATTCCCCTCGGTTTCCACAGAATGTCCTGGTGGATCATTCGTGGCTTGCCTCAGGGCAGCAAGTTGAGAGCCCTTACCATCTCTCCTTCTACTGCTGGTGAGCTGCCTCTGTTTGTCACCAGCCAGCAGGAGACTATAAACCCTTCCCCCTTCAAATCTAGTTTAAGCCCTATCAATGAGCCCTGCCAATTCCTGCCCCAGGATTCTTATCCACTCTGGGACAAGTGTGTCCCATGAGTTGTTTTCAGCTCAGGTGCCTTGAAAACCAATCCATGATTGTGGAACCCAAAGCCCTGTCGATGGCACCAGCCCTGAGCCATGAATTGATCTGTCGGCCCTTTCCTCAGTGTGTCCTCATCCATTGCTGATGTTAGAGGGATGCTGAGAACACGACTTGAGCCCCCTGATCCCTTTAGCATTTGCCCTAAAGTTCTGAAGTCTTTTTAATAGATTGTGAGCCTCTCATTGTTACATCATCACTGCCCACCTGAAAGACCAGCAGTGGGTAGTGTAGTCTGAAGGACTCACGAGGTTGGGAATTCTATCTACAACGCTTTTTACTTGGGCACCAGGGAGGCATGACTGCTCTATGAAATTGGTCTGGTTCCATATTGGGCCCTCTGTTTCCCCTCAGTAGGGAGTCTCCCTATGACGATGACCTCGAGGTTTCTTTTCTGGGTAAGTTTTGATGGCTGGCCTGAGGCAACCTGTCATTGGTACAGCTTCTGACCTTCTTGAGTCCTCAGCCTCCCCAATGACCTGTTCCTCCTGCAGAGCCTCATACCTGTTCTGTAACTGCACTGAGGCAGCGTGCAGCTACAGGAGCAGACTTCTGTTTGCACTTCTTCCGTCGGGCAGAGACCTGTTCCCATTGGCCCTGCTCATGTGGGTTACAACAGGAGGTTGAGAATCTTGCTTCTGGGAGGTATCAAACTCCCTGTTCCCCTAAGTGTTACCCTGTTCTGTTTTAGAAGAGATTACATTAGGGGAACGTCCAATTTTCTGCTCACCATCTCTTCTAGCTCTTAGCCTTTCCACCTCTTCTTTAGTTTGACCACCATGCTCATCAGATCACTGACCTGTTTCACACCCGGAACAGCTGCCCTCCAGCCTCCATATCGAGTGCCAGGCCCAGCACTCACTGCAGCCACCTACCTGAACATCTGCATGCTTGTGGAGTGGTCTCTGTTTGGGTGCCCACTGTCCTTCTGCTAGCCTTTGCTCTAGTGGTGACCATCTGCAGTAACCACCCTCTCCACACGTTTTTTTTGTTTTTTTTTTTGTTTTTTTTTTCCCTGTCAGTGAGAAGGTGAGCTGCGCTGCTCAAGCTCAAGCTGCCCCCTCTCTCCTCAGCCACGCGCTGGGTTCTGTTTGGTTTGCGCGCGGTTCCGCGGCAACCCCTCCCCCAGCTGCGTCACTGCCCTCCGGCAAGTAGGCAGTCTGAGCCCCTGCCCTCCTCCTCTCTTCGGGAAGCCTCAAGCCACCAGCCCCTTACCGCCTGAAAAGCAAGGGAATCAAAGCCAAAGCCAAACTCCCAGAGCTGCGCTGCTCAAGCTCAAGCTGCCCCCTCTCTCCTCAGCCACGCGCTGGGTTCTGTTTGGTTTGCGCGGTCTCCGCGGCAACCCTCCCCAGCTGCGTCACTGCCCTCCGGCAAGTAGGCAGTCTGAGCCCTGCCCCTCCTCCTCTTTCAGGAAGCCTCAAGCCACCAGCCCCTTACCGCCTGAAAAGCAAGGGAATCAAAGCCAAAGCCAAACTCCCAGGAGCTGCGCTGCTCAAGCTCAAGCTGCCCTCTCCTCAGCCACGCGCTGT
>WWNC01000408.1:0-12652 GCA_011125475.1 Melanerpes aurifrons
CAGGGCCTCTTCTTCCCCTCCCACTGCTAGGGCTAGTCTCAGCTGGCCAGATCTGAGACTGCCCATCTCCCCATGGCCTGGGCCTAGCCAGGCCCAAAGCCAGAGACATCTCCCAGTTACCGGCTGATTAGAGGAGGAAGAAAAGAGATAGTGCTAGACCCGCACTGATCTTTAGTAGTGTGCAAAGGATTGTGGCATGAAACTACATACTTCTGTGTCCACCCTCTGGGCTGGACCTCTGGACACAGGAAGTAAACATTGCAGGGGGCACCCAGCTCAAACTGTAACACGCCACCCTTATTTCATACCATAACCTTTTGCACCCAAACACATCATTAAATCAGAAATCTTCTGCTGACATGTTCGGCGAAGTCCATATCTTCATCTGGGCGTCCACCCAAACAGTCTCTCATTCAGGCTCTAGTGTCCGTCCATTCCAGTTCTTTCTTTCTCATCTAGTAGAACCTCCTTGCGCGATGCAGAGTTCACTCTTCTGCGGTGAAGTCTTCATGGATCCGTTGACATCCTCCTGGTCACCTGGAAAGAACCCTGCCAAATCCTCAACCAACCTTTATTCCCATCTCTATTTACTCAGCGGCATATTTCCACCCCTGGGGCAAGCTAGTCAGAACAATCAGGCTCTAACTGCTTCTCCACCCTCCAGGAAAACAGCACGCCTGAGCCTTTCACAACCCTGCACGGACCTGCATCCTAAGCCCAGTGCTGACCGCTTCCAGCCGCGGCCCGAGGCTCTACAGATGCATGTCACAGCACACCGCCTTTCCCGCTAGGCGTTCGCGTACCAAAACGTGACAGCATCCAACAACTTAACCTCCCTGGCGGAGGGAGGGGCTGCACCACAACCTAGTGAGAAGAAGGGAGGTGGAGCCAGGTGCTCGGCGCCATTTTCGGAACTCGTCCGAAGAAATCGGGGAAGAGACTAGGGCCGGCCCCACCGCAACCCGAGCGCACGGCCAGACCGCCGCTGCTCCGAAGCGTACGGCCGGTCCCGCCGCCACCGCAGCTCGGGCGGGACGGCCGGGGACCGCCGTCGCCGCCTCGAGCGCACGGCCGGTCCTGCCGCCACCGCAGCCTGGCGGACGGCCGGGGACCGCCGTCGCCGCTCCGAGCGCACGGCCGGTCCCGCCGCCACCGCAGCCTGACGGCCGGGGACCGCTGTCGCCGCTCCGAGCGCACGGCAGGCCCGCCCACCTCTGCCGCCGCGGTACAGAATCAAAATCGCCCACCCCTCGGGCATTCAAACGTCTCCTCCAGCAAAGCCACACCAAGTCCTCAGGGCCCTTTGAGAACAGCTTTCAGCTGAAGTCCCCGTTCGCCCATAAGGAGCCGAGCTTGCCTGCTCGCCGCGGCTGGCCCTACCCGCAGCGAGAACGGACCTGACTTTGATCTGCTCGCCACTGCTCCTCCCCCACTTCACCCCTACCGCTTTTATTGCTCCGGCAGAGAATAAAGGTGGGGGAAGGCATCATTCTCCGGTGCCCCCATTCCGATGTGCTGGGTTGAGGCAGCCCCAAGAACTTCAATCGCCCCTGGCAACAATAAACGACTCAGACAAACGGATTGCAAAAAGTGATGGAAAGTTTAAATAGAAAGCAGTGAACAAAAGTGATGGAAAGTTTTACAGAAAAGCAAAAGCACAGTGATAAAGAAAATCCCAAAGCAGACCCAGAGAGATCCCATCCCTACCTGAGGGTACACCTAAGACCCCCAGGGCCTTCTTCCTCCCACTGCTAGGCTAGTCTCAGCTGGCCAGATCTGAGACTGCCCATCCCCCATGGCCTTGGGCCTAGCCAGGCCCAAAGCCAGGAGACATCTCCCCCAGTTACCGGCTGACGGAGGAGGAAGAAAAGAGATAGTGCTAGACTCCGCACTGGATCTTATAGTGGTGCAAAGGATTGTGGTATGAAATACTACATAATTTCCTGTGTCCACCCCTCTGGGCTGGACCTCTGGACACAGGAAGTAAACATTGCAGGGGGCACCCAGCTCAAACTGTAACAGAGTAATATTTATAAGTTGCTCAAGGCTTGGACTTGGCCACTAGTCAAACTTGATTAGACCTTTTAACCAATGGCCTAGCATGTGGTTAGAATTATGCCCAAACTTGGAAGAAGCATGAGCATCCCATGAAGTGGATGCATTATCTTGCTTACCCCAAAAAAAGGCAGGTTGGGTTGTTTACCCTGACTTGGTGACACCTGGTCCTTTGTTTACTCGACTCTGGGCCGAGTACCCACTCCAGAAAAGAGGAGGAAGGGGGGAATGTGAGTAAAACATGTTGGAACAAGGTTTGGCAATATTTGGAGCATGATTCACCTTCACAACAGATAAGGTCTCCCCTGAGTCTCCCCCTCCCTCCAATCTAAACCCCAGCTCCCTCAGCCTTTCCTCATAAGAATTTTCCTCCAGCCCCTTCATCAGTCTCATCACTCTCCTCTGGACCCACTCCAGCACCTTGATAGCTTTCTTAAATTGAAGGTCCCAGAACTGCACACAGTACTCAAGGTGATGCCTCATGAGTGCTGAGTACTGGGGCAGAATTACATCTCTAGTCCTGTTGGCGACACTATTCCTGATACAGGCCAAGATGCCATTGGCTTTCCATGCCACCTGAGCACACTGCTGGCTCATGTTCAGCCAGTTGTTAACCAGCACTCTCAGGTCCCTCTCTGCCGGGCTGCTCTCCAGCCACTCATCCACCAGTGTGAACTGCTGCATGGGGTTATTGTAGCCAAAGTGCAGGACTCTGCACTTTACCTTGTTAAACCTCATACCGTTGACCTCAGCCCACTGGCCCAGCCTGTCCAGGTCTCTCTGAAGTGTCTTCCTACCTTCCAGCAGATCAACACTGCTCCCCCACTTGGTGTCATCCACAAATTTACCAACAGTAGACTTGATCCCCTCATCCAAGTCATCAACAAAGATGTTGACTAGAACTGGGCCCAGTACTGATCCCTAGGGGACACCACTGGTCACCAGACATCAGCTGGATGCTGCAGCATTCACAACCACTCTCTGTGCCCAGTCATGCAGCTGGTTTTTAACCCAGCGAAGGGTGTACCTGTCCAAGCCCCGGGCTGCCAGCTTTTTCAGGATGCTGTGGCAGACTATCAAAGGCTTTGCTGAAGCCTAGGTAGGCCACATCCACAGCTCTCCCCTTGTCTATCAGGCAGGTCACCCAGTCATAGCATGAGATTACATTGGTTAGGCAGGACTTTCCTTTCCTAAATGCACGTTGTCTGGGCCTGATCCCCTGGTTGACCTGTACATGCTGTTTGATGGCACTCAGGATAGCTGCTCTATAACCTTGCCAGGAACTGAGTTCAGGTTGACAGGCCTACAGTTCCCCAGATCCTCCTTCCGGCCTTTCTTGTGGATGGGTGTCACATTGACCAATTTCCAGTTATCTGGGACCTCTCTGGTTAGTCAGGACTGGAGATAAATGATGGAAAGCAGCTTAGCCAGCTCCTGCGCCAGCTCCCTAAGCACTCTAGAATGAATCCCATCTAGACCCACTGACTTGTTGTGGTGGTTTAGGCTGGTGCTGGCCCAGATACCACTGCACAGATCACACCTGGGGGGTCACAGGAAACCAGGTATTCTATTCCCGTAATTTCTGCACCAATATAAAGTACAATGCAGGGTCTGGCACTTCCTCTTTCCTTCCTCTCTGCCATCCGGTAACTGGGGGAGATGTCTCCCGGCCATGGTCCTGGCAAGGCCCAAGGCCACGGAGTTGGGGGGTGATGAGCAGTCTCAGATCTGGCCATCTGAGACTAGCCTAGCAGTGGGGGAGGTGGAAGGAGGAGCCCTGGGGGTCTTGGGTGCACCCTCAGGTGGGGATGGGATGTTTCTTGGGTATGTTCTGGGATTTCTCTCTTTTGCCACAGTGCTTGTGGTTCTCTGTAAAACTTTCATTGTTGTTTTTTTATTGTTTTTCTATTTAAACTTTCCATCACTTTTGCAATCCGCTTGAGTCATTATTTCTGCCTGTGGTGGGGATGGGGGTCTGCCCCAACCCATTACACTTGTTAGGATCTAAGTGGCACAGCAGGCCACAACTACTTCTTCCTGGATTACAGAAGGTATATTCTGTTCCCCATCCCTGTCTACCAACTCAGGAGCCCAGCTGCCCCGAGGATATCCAATCTTTTTGTTAAAGACTGAGGCAAAGAAACTCTTAAGTACCTCAGCCTATTCCTTTTCCTCCATTACTGTGCTCCCCACTTCATCCAATAAGGAACAGAGATTTTCCCTGGCCCTCCTTTTGTTATTAATGTATTTACAAAAGCACTTTTTATTATCCTTAACAGAATTGGCCAGTTTAAGTTCTAACTGAGCTTTTGCATCTCTAATTCTCTTTCTACATGACCTTACAACATCTTGAAACACTTTCTGGTTCACCTGCCCCCACCCCTTCCCAAGTTCTTCTTTATTTAGAATTTTTTAATTGACTGGTCATTGGATTTCTACAGAAAATTCTCTGGTAAGGTTTGATTAGGCAGATGTTGATAGCACAGCTGCAACATAGGCAAAAAAGCATGGGCCATGCCAATTTGGAAACTGAATCTTTATGCAGAATGATTTCTGTAAAAATCCTCCAAGATTTGCATAATGGAAATATGCACTCTCCCACAAGGACAGCCCAATAGCCTGGCTAATGAGATATTTGTAAAAGGATCTTGTGTGGAAATTATCTTTCTTTTATGAAACCACTATTACAGAATACTTCAATGGGAAGGAGAAGTATAAGGCACAGATCAAATAGCAATGTTCTGTGACTCAGGTAGATACTCTCACTACTCAGAGCTACAAAGCCAGTTTTACATGATTAATTTCACCAAAACAGTAAAATGGTTTCACAATGATAAAACCAAGTTCATGCAGTTTTAGTAGGTGGTACAAAACAAACAAAATAAAAGGGAATTTGTTTGGAGATATATATATTTTATTATCTGGTTTACTACTAAAATAAAGTTGTCTATGCCTCTACTAACAAATCAAGGAAAAAGTATCTGTGATATGATTGGGAGTGGAAGGACAACTGAGACTCCCTTCCTTCACATGACTTCATCTGTCAGGCTGTCTCCACCTTTCTGCTACTTTGAAATAGCAGCAGGCTATTTCAGGATAGCAGGATTTTTATGTACTAGGGAGTGGAATTTCCTCTCTATTTCTTTCTTGTTCCTGATTTTCAGCCCCATGAAGCATCTCTTACATGAACATTGTTTCTCTTGCCTTACAGCAGACATCTGTGCTTTAAGAATAATGATTTCTGTCCAGAAAGGCATGGGACTCCTACAAAACAGGTCTCATATTTGCAGGTTCCATGCCATTGTCTCAGAAACCCTGGAGTCTTTCAAATATTTAAGCAATTGAATTGCACTCATAAAATCAAGGCATAATTTAGCAGCTGAGTTGCTGCTCTGAGAGCATAAGTAGTATCAATGCTGCAGCAGGAAGGCTGGGTATGGGGGCTAATGTGAAGGCTAACATTTTTCTTCTTCTCTCCTTATTTCTCATAAATCTCACATATAATTCTTCTTTCTAGAATTTTTAAATATAGTCAATGTTAATAACATATGTTAGTTTTAATGACAAATATCAAAATACTAAAAAAAAAAAACAAACAAACAAACCAGTAAGCTCAAAGATGTGGATATGTCTGGAAAGGAAGCATGAACTGTGGTGCAAACGAATATGAAGGTTTGGCATGTGCCAGTTCTGAAAAGAGAGAATAAAGAGCTCACATTAGGCACTAGGCCAAATGTAGGAGGTAATTAAAATTAGAGAAATTAGCTGATATCTTATCTGGCATGTGAAATATCTGATAGGTGCCATTAAAATAAAAGGATTTGTGAGAATACTTATTTATAATCACACTAAGATTTTATTTTATTTCAGAAGAGGCTGTGGTGGGTTGGAAGGGCTGAGGCCAAGAATCCTCTTCCCTTCCCCCTCGTAAGGTAAAAGGGAAAAAAAAATTGAAGGGAAAGAAAAAAAAACTCACCAGCCGAATTAGCAAAGCAGTGGAGCTATATTTACAAAGCAGTGTAGGATTTTGCAGGGGAATATTTACAAATTTACAATATCTACAATATATACAAAGATATACAGCAGTGTAACACAGAAATGAGAGTAGCCCCCTCGGCCGAGGGGGATCCTCACCTCCGCCTCCCTCTCTTCCCCCTTCCCAGAATGGGATAGAAAGAGGAAGAAAAGAGAGAAAAAAAAATGTTAGAAGCAGTTTGTGTTAGTTGGAAGGGAGTTAATACAGGCCTTATCAGTTTTTCAAGGCCGGAGCCTTGGCAGAAAGCCCAGCACAGGGAGCTGCTGCACCGAAGGAGATGCGGAAGCAAGAGTGACAGAGAAGTGCTGGGAATGCCCACTTCACTCTCAGGCCAGACAGTGCTTCCTCCCACTTGCCCAATGAAAATTAGTTTAGACTCTTCCTTCCGTTTACCAACTTCCGTCCACCATATTCCCTTTCTTAAAGGGACACCGTCAACCGGGCACAATCCACCCTTCTAAACAATTTTCATTGGCTGTTTATACTGTCCATCCAATCCAAGATGATATTTACAGTTCGTGAATAGAGTTCATAGTCCATTCCGGCTATGCTCAGATGTAGATGATTCAAAAGTCCAAAAAATCAGAAAATGAGAAAATGGAAAACAGTTCATTTCTTCACCAAGAAGCAAAGAAAAGGGAAACAGGGAAATCTCAGGGTCTCTTAGTTGACTCAGGGCTCTCAGGGATCTCAGGTTCAGGCACCGTAGATTCCTCGTTGATTCTTCTTTGGGCGCGATGTAGCTGTACAGCAGTTCGAAGTTAACCTCTTTCAGCTAAAGTTAAATTTCTTTGTGGAATACACTGAATTTCACCATTCTCTTGCATTACCCAATAAGTGTGACCTGGACCTTCAGCTGAAACCACCCTCGGACAGGTTTAGCCTCCTGAGGGTGAAAATACCCAAACAGTTTTACCTAACAGGTTCTTTTTCTAACAACAGGAACTCTATCACCTTCTACTTTCCGTAGCAAATCTGAATGTGCAGGTCCAGCTCGGTTCACTGAACCTCTACTATTTACCAGCCAGGTTGCTTGTGCTAAATGTTTTTCCCAGTTTTTCAAAGATCCACCCCCATGGCTTTAAGAGTGGTCTTCAACAAACCGTTGTAGCGTTCAATCTTCCCTGAAGCTGGTGCATAGTAGGGAATGTGGAATATCCACTCAATACCGTGCTCTTTTTGCCCAGTTCTTTACAAGGTTGTTCTTGAAATGAGTTCCGTTGTCTGACTCAATCCTCTCTGGAGTTCCGTGTCTCCACAGGATCTGTCTCTCCAGACCGAGGATGGTGTTGCATGCAGTTGCATGTGGAACTGGATAAGTTTCCAACCATCCAGTGTTTGCTCTACCATAGTAAGCACATACTGCTTACCAGAACGAGAACGTGGTAGAGTGATATAGTCAATCTGCCAAGCTTCACCATACTTGTACTTGGACCATCTGTCACCATACCACAAGGGCTTAAGTCGTTTTGCCTGCTTAATAGCAGCACAAATGTCACAGTCATGGATGACTTGTGTGATAGCATCCATGGAAATGTCTATGGATCTGTCACGAGCCCATTGGTATGTTGCATCTCTGCCTTGATGTCCTGACGAATCGTGAGCCCACCGAGCTAAGAATATCTCACCTCGGTGTTTCCAGTCGAGATCAAGATTAGAGTCCATGTCTACTTGAGAAACTCTTGCAGCTAGATCTGCCTGATGGTTGTGTTGTTGTTCCTCAGTAGCTTTGCTCTTAGAATGTGAGCATCGATGTGTCTCACTTTCACTGGAATTCTCTCGATTCGATCAGCAATGTCCTGCCACAGGTTGGCTGCCCAAATGGGTTTTCCTTTTCTCTGCCAACCACTCTTCTTCCAGTTCTTTAGCCAACCCCATAGAGCATTGGCTACCATCCATGAGTCGGTGTAGAGATAAAGCTTTGGCCATCTCTCACGTTCAGCTACGTCGAGAGCTAGCTGGACAGCTTTTACCTCTGCGAACTGACTGGATTCTCCTTCTCCATCTTTCGCCTCTGCAACTCGGGCGTGTTGACTCCACACTGCAGACTTCCACCTTCGCTTGTTTCCAACAAGACGACAGGAACCGTCTGTGAACAAAGCATATTTCTTTTCATCATCAGAAAGGTCATTGTAAGGAGGAGCTTCCTCAGCACGAGTTACTTTCTCCTCTGGAGGTTTAGCACAGTTGATACCTTCAGGCCAACTTGAGATCACCTCCACTAGACCAGGTCTTTCAAGATTTCCCATTCGAGCTCTCTGTGTTATCAGAGCCATCCACTTAGACCATGTGGAGTCTGTGGCATGATGTGGTGTGGAACCTTGCCTTTGAACATCCAATTCAAAACTGGTAATCTGGGAGCTAAGAGAAGTTGTGATTCAGTTCCAATCACTTCAGAAGATGCTTTTACTCCTTCATAGGCAGCTAAGATTTCTTTCTCTGTTGGAGTATAATTAGCCTCTGAACCTCTGTAACCTCGACTCCAGAAACCAAGAGGTCGTCCACGTGTCTCACCTGGAGCTTTTGCCACAAGCACCAGGTTGGACCATTGTCACTTGCAGCCGTGTACAAATGTTCTTAATGTCTGACCATCTCGACAGGTCCCAGACCCATTGCTTGAATTACTCTTGCTTTATCTGGTCAAAGGCTGCTTGTTGTTCAGGTCCCCAGTGGAAATGGTTTCTCTTTCGAGTCACATCATACAGAGGTTTCACAATCTGACTGTATCCAGGAATGTGCAGTCTCCAAAATCCCACTATCCCCAAGAAACGTAGGGTCTCTTGCTTGTTTGTGGGACTTGCCATGGTAGAGACTCTATTTACCACATCCACTGGAATGTGTCGGTCCATCCTGCCATCGCACTCCCAGAAACTGAATTTCTGTGGTAGGTCCTTTCACCTTGTCTCGCTTGATGGCAAAACCTGCATTCAGAAGAATGTCAATGATTTTGTTACCTTTCTCGAAGACTTCTCAGCAGTTTTACCCCAGACAATGATATCATCGATGAACTGGATGTGTTCTGGAGCATCGCCTTTCTCCAGAGCATCGTGGATCACTGCATGACAGATGCTTGAGCTGTGGATCCAGCCCATTGGCAGCCTGTTGAAAGTGTACTGGATTCCTCTCCAGGTGAAAGCAAACTGAGGCCTGCATTCCTCTGCTATGGGAATAGAGAAAATGCATTAGCAATGTCTATGGTAGCATACCATTTGGCCTCTTTGGATTCCAGCTCATACTGTAGCTCCATCATGTCTGGTACTGCTGCACTCATAGGTGGTGTCACTTCATTTAGGGCTCGGTAGTCTACTGTCAGACGCCAGTCTCCATTCTGCTTTCTCACAGGCCACACTGGACTGTTGAAAGGTGAATGAGTTTTGCTGACGACTTTCTGACTCTCCAACTGACGAATCAGATTCTGAATGGGCAACAAAGAGTCACGGTTGGTTCTGTATTGTCTGTGATGCACAGTCTGAGAAGCAACCGCAATTTAATGTCCTGTATCTTATGTTGTCCCACAACTGCAGATTCATCAGAAAGTTCAGGTCTAGCAGATAGCTTCAATTTTTGTCCATCAATTTCTATTGAAGCTACTCCAAAAGCCCATTTGTAACCTCTAGGGTCCTTTGAAACGCCCTTTCTCAGAAAATCAATTCCCAAAATACAAGGTGCATCAGGTCCGGTCACAATTGTATGCTTCCTCCATTGTTTACCAGTTAAACTTATATTAACTCTACCTTACTTAACTCTTGAGATCCACCAGTGACTCCCAGAATAGTTATAGACTCTGATCCCTGATAATTTGATGGTATTATGGTGCACTGAGCTCCTGTGTCAACCAAGGCCCTGTACTTCCGAAATTGTGAAGTGCCAGGCCACTGGATGTACACATCCCAATAGATTCTATTATCTCTGTTATCCTCTCTCCCCTGGCGGGAGGCAGGGCACCCCTAGTTATGGGGAATATGCGCACATGTGCATTGCACATAGTTTGCAGGGTTATAACTTTGCATGTTATAACTGGAGCCACTGTTGGAACCATAAGAGTCATTCTGGGGAACTGTGGAAGTAACAGCTACCCTTCTGGTATTGCTACCTTGGGTTCTGCCACTTTGCATTCCTCAGTCTCCTGAAAAGATTAGAAGTTGGTTGGCCATCCCAGCGGTTCATGTTCTCACCAAACTGATCACGCAGAGTTATCCAAATAGTTCTACGTGATTGCCTTGGTGGTCTGTTTTGGAATGACCTGTTTTGGAATGACCTGTTTTGGAATGACCTCCTTGGAGGACGTGTATTCCTCACAGATGAAACTTGTATCCACCTGGAGGAAGAATTGAAATTATCCCTTTGTGCCAATTGGGATATGGAATTTCTAAATTCATCTTTTAACTCTCTTATGCAATTCTCTCAATATCACCAGACATCGTTTTAATGGCTGAAACCAAAGAACCACGTGTCATGCTATCCTCCAATTGTCTCATTTGATCACTGAATTGGCCAACCGTGGAGAAGCTCCACCATAACTTCTTGACACAATTCTGCTTGCCAGAATGTTTGCATAATTAGAAGGAGCAAGTTTGATGATCTTTTAGCAAGACCAATACCCACAGGAATGTCATCAGGATTCAGAGTTTCATGTTCACCATAGAGTAGCTCTAACAGCAAATTCTCTCAAGCGCTTAATTCCCTCATCTATGGTAGTCCAGGGTTTAGGATTCCATGGAAGATCATCTCGGGAAGGGTATCTCAGGGCAACCGCCATTAAAAGGCGTATCCACAGACTAACCTTACCGAGAGCTCTGCCTAGATGTCTATCTATTCCATTGTCCCTTGAGAGAGTTCCTAACTGAGCTGCTGACTTGTCTCCAACTGTTAGAGCTGGAGCACCTGTATCATAACACCTACTGAGCCAAGCTAGAACTGGTTCCTTATCTGCCCTGGTGAAATCTTTACGGACATAATATTCCTCCCTTTGAGAAGAACACTCCAAAATATCATCTTCCGCCTTCATCTCCCTGAATTTTTGTCCATATAATCCTGCTGTCATTCTCCTAAGGATCTCTTTAAGCTGAGAACCACCTTTGCCAGCTGCTTTCCTAGCTTCATCTGTATCCTGCTTTGATCTCACTAGGTTAACTAGATCTTTAAAACAAACCACCTCTTCCTCCTGAGCAGGATCTCTTAGAGTAGAGGGCCCTCACCAGGATCAGTCTCCAGCTCTTCTTCTCCATCTTTGGCCTTTGCACCTCTAGTCTTTAAAGGAGCCACCTTAACTGGAGCTGTGTTTGAATTTACAGCCACCTTAATGGAAGCTGACAGGTCCTGAGATAAATCAGCTGCTGGGGCAGTGACTTCCGGTCCCACTGAGGGAGTAGGCGGAAGTGACGTTGTCGTTAATGGCCGATGGAAAAGAAGAAGAAGGAGAAGGAGTGGGAGAAGGAGTAGGAGCCATGTTGATACCAGCCGATGCCCTTGGCTGCTTGCTAGAATCAGCAAAGTCATTTAGAGCTGCTTTACCAATTAACTTTTAGCCTTCTTTTAACTGACACAGGTTCTCCACAGTCCTCATCACTAGATGACTCTGGGACTGATCCAGAGCTACGGCGTTTTCTTTTGATCTAGTTTTAATAACAAAACAAGCTCTGGACACCTTTTCTCTCGCCGCAGAGAAACAGCAAATACAATAATTATCACCAGCAGCAGAATTATAAACATCAAATAAATCACCTTGGATCCCAGGCATCACTTAAAGTTACTCTCCTCAGGCGGAATCTTAAAACCCTTTATCTCAATTGGGAGAGTGGTGGAGGTAACATTCCTGTATCTCACTGGCCATAATAAATTAATACATTTTCCATACCATAATTTAACTCTATACATAACCCACATATAAATTGTCCGCACCAAATATTTACCCAGGTAATCCAAAAGCAAACCCAAACAATATCTGTAAACCAGAGCCCCAAAAATTGAAAAGAACAATCGCTCCACAAACCACAAGACCTTCATGTTTGCTAATTCAGCTGGAAAACACTAAATCAATCAGGTAATAAATTAAACTAATTATCTGCCGCACGTTGGGTACGCCAATAAAAAAATGTGGTGGGTGAAAGGGTAAGGCCAAGAAGCCTCTTCCTTCCCCTTGTAAGGTAAAAGGGGAAAAAAATTGAAGGGAAAGAAAAAAACTCACCAGCCGAATTAGCAAAGCAGTGGAGCTATATTTACAAAGCAGTGTAGGATTTGCAGGGGAATATTTACAAATTTACAATATCTACAATATATACAAAGATATACAGCAGTGTAACACAGAAATGAGAGTAACCCCCTCGGCCGAGGGGGATCCTCACCTCCGCTCTCCTCTCTTCCCTTTCCCCAGAATGGGATCGGAAAGAGGAAGAAAAGAGAGAAAAAAAATGTTAGAAGCAGTTTGTGTTAGTTGAAGGAGTTAATACAGGCCTTATCAGTTTTTCAAGGCCGGAGCCTTGGCAGAAAGCCCAGCACAGGGGAGCTGCTGCACTGAAGGAGATGCGGAAGCAAGAGTGACAGAGAAGTGCTGGGAATGCC